>CAUYLG010036730.1:0-48655 GCA_963573385.1 Cacajao melanocephalus | reverse complement strand
GATTCATCCATGTCCCTACAAAGGACACGAACTCATTGTTTTTTATGGCTGCATAGTATTCCATGGTGTATATGTGCCACACTTTCCTTGTCCAGTCTATCAGTGATGGGCATTTGGGTTGGATCCAGGTCTTTGCTATTGTAAACAGTGCTACAATGAACATATGTGTGCATGTGTCTTTATAATAGAATTTATAATCCTTTGGGTATATACCCTGTAATGGGATTGCTGGGTCAAATGGAATTTCTATTTCTAGGTCCTTGAGGAATTGCCACACTCACTTCCACAATGGTTGAACTAATTTACACTCCCACCAACAGTCAAAAGTGTACCTAATTCTCCACATCCTCTCCAGCATCTGTTGTCTCCAGATTTTTAAATGATTGCCATTCTAACTGGTGTGAGATGGTATCTCAATGTAGTTTTGATTTGCATTTCTCTAATGACCAGTGATGCTGAGCATTTTTTCATATGTTTGTTGGCCTCATATATGTCTTCCTTTGAAAAGTGTCTGTTGATATCCTTTGCCCACTTTTGAATGGGTTTGTTTGTTTTTTTCTTGTAAATCTGTTTTAGTTCTTTGTAGATTTTGGATATAAGTCCTTTGTCAGATGGGTAGACTGCAAAAATGTTTTCCAATTCTGTTGGTTGCCGGTTCACCCTAATGATTGTTTCTTTTGCTGTGCAGAAGCTTTGGAGTTTAATTAGATCTCATTTGTCTATTTTGGCTTTTGTTGCTATTGCTTTTGGTGTTTTAGTCATGAAGTCCTTGCCTATGGCTATGTCCTGAATAGTTTTGCCTAGGGTTTCTTACAAGAGAATTAGCATACTACATAAACTTACTTGTTAAAGCAGTTGGAGGGCTTGAGAGAATTGATCCCTGTTTTGAAGGAAGTTCTACCCTGGGTAAAAGGCTATCAAATGGCATCACATGCTATGGAGAAATCTTTCATGAAAGGGAGAGTCAATCAATTCAGGATGCTTCATTTTTGGCTTATCCTAAAAATTGCTACAGCCACTCCATCTTTAGCAACCACTCTTTTACCAGTCAGCAGCCATCAACATTGAGGCAATACTTTCCATCAGCTAAGATGATCATTGGAAATCTTGGCAATAAAATATTTTTAAATTAAGATAGATATATTTTATATACATAGTGCAATTACACATTTAATGAACTACAGTATATAAATTTTATATACAGTATTAAACCAAATTAATGTGTGTGACTCTATTATAATATTCACTTTATTGCAGTTGCCCGAAATCAAATCCACAATATCTAACTGTATTTTTCTACCCATTAATCAGCCTCTCTACAACCTTTCCTCCCTGCTAACCTTTACAGTCTCTGATACCCACCATTCTATACTCTATCTTCATGAGATCATAGAACAACTAAAAGCTTTCCCTCTGGTATCATGCACAAACCCAGCATATCCACTCTTGCCATTTTCACTCAATATATACCGAGGGTTCTGGCCAGGGCAATTAGGCAAGAAAATACATAAAATGTATAGACTGGAGAGGCTGAAGTAAAATTATGTCTATTTGCAGATAGCATGATATTGAACATAGAAAATCCTAAGAAATCTACTAGACAATAGGTATTTTCAGCAAAGTTTTAGAATACAAGATCAATAAACCAAAATAACTTATTTCTATAACTTATTTCTTTTTCTTTTTCAGGAAACAGACCAACAGTTTAATAATGACATGGGGAACCCAACACAAAATATAAAACAAGTAATCGCGCATCTCTTGAGTTTTGGTTTCTGTTGTTTCTTTCTGGGTGTATAGGTTTTGATGGCAACATCCATCTGAACAGCCTGCTCCAGCATTTCTCGATGAAGAAGCTGAGGATGCAGTTGGTCCCAGGGACCGAAAGACCTGCTGACACCCTCTCAGCTTTGCCAGGCACCAAAACCCTGGACAGACGAGTTATTTGATCCAAAGCTGAATCCTCCTGTGCCTGATCCAAAACCAGAGAATCTGCTACTCTGGGTCCCAAAACCAAAAGTCTGTTGGGACAGTGATCCAAAAGTGGGGGCGTTAAATTAAAATAAAATATTCAAAAATGAAATTAATGACATTTTATTTACAAAGGTATCCAGATGAATAAAATACTTTGGAATAAATTTCTTAATAGAAGAGCAAAACACATACTCTAAAAACAATAAAATATTACTTCAAGAAATTAAAGACACAAATAAGTGGGAAGGTTTCCCATGTTCTTATTCCAGAAAACTCAGTGTTTTTAAAGTGGCAATATTCCCCAAATTAATCCACAGATTCTGTATAGTACATATTCATATCATAGCTGGAGAGGTGTGTTTTTTCTTTTTTGTCCCAGAAGGTGACAACTCTATTCTAAAATTAATATGGAAATTTAAGAGACTCAAAATAGCTTTAAAAAACCTTCAAAAATAGAAGTTAGAAAGCTCACAATTTCCAGTTTCAAAATTTACTACAAAACTACCATAGGCTAGGGTTGGTGATTTATGCCTATAATCCCAATACTTTGGAGGCTGAAGCAGGCAGATCACTTGAGGTCAAAAAATCAAGCCCAGCCTGGCCAACATGGTGAATCCCCATCTCTTCTAAAAACACAAAAATTAGCCAGGAGTGATGGCAAGATCCTGTAATCCCAGCTACTCAGGAGGTTGAGCCAAGAGAAAAAAACAGAAAAACAAAGAAACAAACCAATCCAACCCCCCAAAAAAACTTCCATAATCAAGACAATTTGTACTGCCATAGAGATATATGTAGAGATTGATTGAATACAATTCAATGTCCATAAATAATCCTCTGCATTTAGGATCAATTAGTTTTTAAGTGATGTCAAGATAATTCAATGGGGAAAGAGCAGTCACTTCAACAAATGGTGCTGAGACAACTGAATATACATGTGAAAAATATATAAATAAGCAAATATTAACTCCTTCCTCATACCACACTAAAAATTTAACTCAAAATGGATCATAAACCAAATTGTAGCAGTTAATACTGTAAAACTTTTAGAAAAAAATTCTATGAGAAAATCTTTGTCACCTTAGATTAGGTAACACATTTTTTGATATTATATCCAAAACACATAAAGCAAAAGAAAAGTAGATAAATTACAGATCATCAAAACTGAAATGTTTTGTGGTTAAATGATAGCAAACAAATACATTTGAAAAGCATGCATCTGAAAGTTGACCCATATATAGAATATATAAATATTCATACATTTCAATAGTAAAGTGCATAAAAAGTAAAATGGACATGGGATTTAAATAGACATTTCACTAAAAAAGATAAGCAAATTGCTAATTAAAAACACAAAAATATGTTATATCATTAGTCATCACACCAGGATGGCCATAATAAAAAAAACACAGATATAATAATAAGTGTTAACAAGGGTGCAAATAAATTGGAGCCCTTATACATTGCTAGTGGGAATGTGAAGTGTGCAGCTGCTTTAGAAAGCTGGGCATTTCTCAAAAGGCGAATTACAGCATTACCATGTTACATGACAATTCGACTTATCTGTGTATACCAAATAAAAATAAAAATATATATCCAGACAAAAATGTATATACAAAGTTCCTCATGGCATTTTTCATAATAGTGAAAACATGGAAACAATACAATTGTCCATTAAATGACTAATAGATAAACAAAATAAGGTCACTGCTATGATCTAATATTATATGACAATAAAAAGGAATTAAATGCTGGTCATTAACATGGGTACATTTTGAAAACATTATAATAAAAGAAAGAAAATAGTCACAAAAGTCTAAATAGCATCTGTTTCCATTTATATAAAATGTCCATAACTGACAAATATGCAGAGACAAAAATGTGATTAGTGGTTGCCTAGGCTTGGGGTTGAGGAGAAAAATGGCACCCAACTTGCAGTGTGTATGGAGTTTCTTGGAGGAGTAATGGAAATATTCTATATTTGATTATGTTTATTGTTGCACAACACTACAAATATATATATATATATATATATATATATATATATATATATAACAATTCATTGTACACTTGAAACACACACATACACAATCTAACGCCTATTGGTGTTATTCAAAAACAGTCTCTATACTGCTTTCCAGTAATCTGATTAGTTGCAACTGGGAATTTGCAAGGTCATAGTGAATCACTGAAGGCGGTTTTATAAAATATATGACTTTATCCTGATCTTATTCTTGCATTCTAACACATCCCTGGTGAGAGGATAGAACTCTTGGTGTATGAATTTATACAAACTCCTTCAGTGATTCAGAATCTTTAATGATAGTTTTAACTCATCAAAAAGAAGAGAAAATACAAAAATCTATTTTCATTCTATTTCTACTAGAATATTTTTGTATATGATCAGAGAATGCTGTCTTCTGTATTACATAATAATGGCATTATAAAATGGCTCTTTAAAAATAAAATCTATACATACAGTGATTTATGTTTAGATGTGGAAGTTTTGCTCTAACAAATAATAAAGTTTCATATGAACTGAATAAAACATAATTATTTTCAAAGATTTATTTGATTTCATCATGCACGAAATAGGTGGACTTCATTTACATTTTCATGCACCTGCATACAATTACTTTAACAAATATAATCCACTACTTTACATTAGCCTGTGCTGTATATTGTATCATAATAGTTAATCATCTGTTTTAATTCTTAAATATATACAATTCTCTAATAGGCCTAAATTTTATTTATATTTCCCTTTACTGTTTAAAGGAAAATGAATTGCATATTTTAAAATGAATAAATGCTATTATTATAATTAAAGCATACTCCTATAAATATATAAAAATCCTCAAAGCTTTTTAAAATTTTTTCAAATCTTTGCTATTGTGATCATTTAACACCAACTTGGAGATTCAGCTTGTCCAAACTCATGGTTCAATTCTATCATGACTAAAGATATTATAAGGGACTAATATAGTACTCATTAACTCATTTATTTATTTGTTTTTAAATTTGAAACATTTTGTAACTATTTATGTCATCCTTGCACAGGTGCCATGCTAACCTTTTCTGTATCATTCCCATTTTAATATATGTGTTGCCAAACTGAACCTTCACTTATTTATTTTTATAGTAAAATTAAAGTTTGTATTTAGTATATACAACGTTAGTTATACAGGAAATTAACATAAATGAATATTTTACTTAATGTAATATTTTAATTAGATCAATATGAAATTGTTACTTTGATAACAATTTTTATTATTTGAGAAGTAAAAATTCTCAAATATTGTTAATATATATATGCAAATTGAAGACCCTCTGGAAAGTTAATATTTGACTTAGTATTTATTGAATACCATTTATGTGCTAATAGGGAGTTAAAGTGAAGGAAAAGAAGAATATTATGGAAACTACTCTAAAGCAGTCTAGAATTAGAGGAGGAATAGATATTTGAACACATTTTAAAATATGCTGTAAGTGATAACACACAGGTATGTCTACAAAATTGTGGTAGTGGGGTATATAGTCTCACTTAGTATTCTGGAAAGACTTTCTATTAAAAAAAGGATTGGAAAAATTCATTTGTGTATATTGAACAATAATGTGTTACATTTGCTGTAATTCTTTTGAACAATTTAACAATTTTAGCTTAGGGTGATTAAAAAACCACAATAAGAAAATCACCTATGTATAATCGCTGTAACTTTATTCTAATCTCCGTTCCTTCAATATATAATACACAAATGTACTTATGAAAGGATGCAATAATATTTAGAGTGTGATTCCCATATCAATGATGTAAAAGAATGGAAACACATACCTGTATAAACACATAAATATCACATATAAATTAATATATGTACTTAACATCTGGCTACTCTTTATATACTAGTAGTTCTAATTTTTCTTTTTAAATAAAATATTGCTATAAGAAATAGATGAATATGTTTATAAATATATATTTAACATTCAGTCTGATCTCGACTTCATATTAATTTGCTTGTGTGATTTGGGAAAACTATTTGCCTTACCTAAACATCACCTTTTTCATTAAAAACACAGGAATACAGAATATGCTCTTGTAAAAATTAAATGAAATCATTATATAAATAGTCTGAAAAATTCTCATTTTACTACTTAACAAAAATACAACTTTAATGTCTGCATAATAGCCCTTTATGTGTCTGAACTATGATTCATATAATTATTCACTCTTTGGCATATATGCTTTTAATAATGACCAAACATATATACACATCTATGCATTCTTCTTTGTAATCCACTTATCATAAATTCCTAAAAGTATTATTTGAGGACCAAAAGGAATGTTACAAAACGTTCTTTATGTAGAAATAGACAAATTGCATTATAAAAAGTTTGTAACAACTCTCCCAATAGTAGTTTATCTAATTCATCATTAACTATTGCTAATATAGCTAATTTTTAATTTATATAGAGAGAGTTTATGAGTTTGCAAAAGGTATAATTTACTTGCATTTTAATTTATTTGAATATTTCTTGTAGATTATTTTTGGTGAATTATATTTCTTTTGTGAGTTGGATGTATGTGTTTATTTTTATAAGAATATCTTTTTCTTTTCCTTTTAAATAATGAATTGTCAGTCACCTACATATTAAAATTGTTATTTTGCATGAATATAGGATACCACCTCGTGCTAAATTATATGTAGTTTTACCTGTTACCAGTTTCCTTCTTTTGTATTGATATGCATGTCTGTTTTATTGTCAAACTTGTTATTTTGCTTATAGTACTTTTATAATGGCATTCAACAGACAATTGTTCGAGTATGCAATCATTATTTTCTTGAGGAAAATTATTTTTCCTGTTTTACCAGAATTTTTTGGTTTCTTTCACTTTGCCTTCACTTTGACAGGTCTTGAATCTTTCTTTTCTCATGTAGGGAGAGAGGCAATTGAGGGTACTTTTTAACTCCATGCATCAATTTATTATTGGGATAAAGGTATGCATTGATTTTATAAATAGTAACATCTTTATAACACTTAGTGCTCTCATTAAAGAATATATTACAAGCCTTCATTTATTTCATGTGATTTATTTTTTATAGCATGCTTCAGGTTCATTGCACTGGTTGTTCCCTCTTTAGCACTGTCTTTCCCACAATTAACCCCTAATTATATTGGTGGTCTCCCATGCATTGTATAGAGATAGGCAAATTGCTTTACAGAAAGGTTGTAGCAATTATAATTCCCTGTGTCAGTTTATCTAATCTATCAGGTTTATCCCTTTCATTTCGGGTCTCTACTGAAATTTCCTCACCTAAGATGACTTTTTTTTTACCTCTTTCTGTCCCGTGTCTTTAATAGCCCATTGTTTTCCTTTGCTTTATTTTTCTCCATAGCATTTATCACTGCCAGAAGCTATATTTCCTATTTATTTTTTAATTTTCTCTACCATGGCATAACTCCTGTTGGCATGGTCTTTGGTATTTTTTCAATCCTGAATCTTGAGAGTCCAGAGGAGTACTAAGAACATCATTAGTATTCATAATTAATCACTTATATAAGTGAAAATTTGCATTTCATTTATATAAATCATGCAAATTTCTCCTTATATTAATTGTTGTTAGTTTGGTTTGTTGGAGCTAAGTGAATGGAATGTTTCTTATTATTTTATTTTCTATGACCACCTTAAAAAATTGCTCATTTCTGCAAAATTATAGAGATTAGAATGAATTCTCTGAAAATTTCTATAAAGCCTGATATAGTTTATCATTGCAAATATAACCAGGATTTTTATAAATGTTGATCTAGTGACTGAGATAGAAATAGATATAGAGATGTATATTTTACACATAGATAAATATATAGATATTCAAAGAACCAAGTCATCCCACAATTGATTGAAATTATTAAAATTCATCACCACCACATATTTCTATATTTCAAATTGTTATGCAGTGGAACTCCCAAATGGATTGAAAGAACACAAATGCAGAATACTGATAAATGGCAGCACAGTGAGCTAAAAGAGGTGGCTGGCAGAGGAGCCTAGTGATGGCAGAGAGAAGCACTTTCATGTGACAGCATTATTAATGACTGAAAAGAATTTGTAAAGCATCTTAAGTGGCTGCTCAGATGATTTTAAAATCGGATGATGGAGGAGACTCATTACTGGGGAAACATTATATATGATAACAGAGATTGTGTCATTGGTGAAGACCTCTCTGCTCTGTATTCACTGGGAATTTTGGCCAGAAAGTTCAAGACCTTATGTGTTTCTCCTATTCTCTGATCTGTAAGATTTCAAGCCTTTGATTAGTCATTGGGCTAGATAAATTTTAAAGTCTCTTCCAATCTAATACATGCAGTTTTTGCACTACGAATCACGTCTTACATGCTAATAATTCTAAAGGAGAACAAAATAAAAAAGAAATCACTTTAGAATCCAGAATAAGACTGAAAGTATTTTTTTAACATTGAGACTATATTTTTCCTAAGAACCTAAGTTACTAACTGATAACAAACTAAATCTTTTTTTGTTGTTGTTCTTGAGACAGAGTCTGGCTTTTTCACCAGGCTTGAGTGCAATAGCGTGATCTTGGCTCACTGTAACCTCTGCCTCTCAGGTTCAAGCAATTCTCCTGCCTCAGCCTCCCGAGTAACTGGGATTACAGATGCATGCCACCACGCCTGGCTGATTTTTGTATTTTTTAGTAGAGACGGAGTTTCACCATTTTGGCCAGGATGGTCTTGATCTCTTGACCTTGCGATCCACCCGCCTTGGCTTCCCAAAGTGCTGGGATTACAGGCCTGAGCCACTGCGCCCAGCCAACAAATTAAATATTTAGAAATATAATAAAGATTATTAAATATATTCATCACTATGTGTTAGTTATGCTAAGCCTACAAATGAAATTGGTGTTTTATGAACATCCCTGGGAATTTCCTACAATGTCTATTTGTATAAAACATTTTAATGCATGTATGACTTTTTTTTTTTTTTTTGAGACAGAGTCTCTTTCTATTGTCTAATCTGGATTGCAGTGGCAAGATCATGGCTCACTGCAGCCTCAGTCTCCTGAGGCTCAATCAAACCTCCTACCTCAGCCTTCCTAGTAGCTGGAATCACAGGTGCATAACATGTGCACCATGCCCAGATAATTTTTTATTATTCCTTTTTGTAGAGACAGGATTTTTTTCCATGTTGCCCAGATTGGTCTTGAACTCCTGGGCTCAAGAGAGGAGTTGGCCTCCTAAAGTGCTGGGATTACAGGAATATGCCAACACCCCCAGGTGACATATTTTTTTTTCAAAAAACCTATATTTAAACTTGACACAGTTGAGTTTTATGGGATATAAACCAGAACTGAGAATTTTAAAATAATCAAAATCTAGTTAAAATATCTCTTGCTTTTATATCAATTACACAGCTGTAATTATAATAATCATTATAATAATTATAATAATCATTTTTGTTATTTTGAAGTCAAATAATTCAGTGCTCTCATATCTGACTAGACTTTTGAGATTCTTGCTCATTATCAATTTGTCTAAGATCATTCATCTGCTTACACAGATCTAACAACCATGAACCAAAGAGAAGTGCAGTATCTTGGCCACCAGGTGAATAAAACTAAGTGTGTGTTTGGTATATCCATCTCCTTTTTAGATTTTGCCTCTTCATTTTGTTTTCTACATTTAGTAGAAAGAGTTTGATGTTAACAAAAATTCTCACCCAACTATGTCTAATTACACATAGTTCAGTAGTTATATGTAAGTTATTTTTATAAATATTGCTTTAAATATATGTGATCTAAAACCAAGACATGTCTCAGCTAGAGTAATTTAGAATTCTGTGTCTGATGGAGTCACAGCTCCGAAGACATTGAATGCAGCATATGTTGCTGTGGTTCATCCTTGAATCCTTTGCTAAGCATTAATCTAGCTTAGTTTTAAATAAGACTCATGTTTCATGACACTGATTAAAAAGTTGGGCCATAGGGGTTGTATGTGTGTGTGTGTATATATATATATATATATATATATATATATATATATTTAAAATATGTATATATTAATATATATATCTACATATAATAATGTATATAGTTGGGCCTCTATATTAATGGGCTCCATATCTGTGGATTCAACCAACAGCAGATCAAAAAATATATATTTTTAACTGTGTCTGGGCTGGGCACAGTGGCTCGCACCTGTAATCGCAGCACTTTGGGAGACTAAGGCAGGTGGATCGCTTGAGTTCAGGACTTTGAGACCAGCCTGGGCAACATGGCAAAATACCGTCTCTACAAAAAATAAAAAAAACAGATGAGTGTGGTGGCACACACCTGTAATCCCAGTTACCTGGAGGATGAGATGGGAGAATCACCTCAGCCTGGGAGGCAGAAGTTGCAGTGAGCAGAGATTGCACCACCACACTACAGCCTGGGTGACAGAGCAAACAAAACACTGTCTCAAAAAAAGAAGTGTCTGTATTAGACATGTATATACTACTTTTCTTGTCATGATTCCCTAAACAGTACAGCAATACATCATTACCACTATTCACTGGTATTTACATTGTATTAGGTATTATTAGTAATTTAGAGACAATTTACCATATACAGGAGGATGTGAGGATGTCCATAGGTTATATAAAGATACTTTGCCATTTTACATCAGAGTCATGAGCATCGATAGATTTCAGTATCCACAAGAAGCAGAGACAAGAGAATCCGTAGATTTCAGAATCCAAAAGAGGTCTTGGAACCACTGCCCCATTGACTGTATATACCAATTTGTCTCTCTTTCCCCTCTATGTATATATCACAAAACATTGCCCAGAGCAGTCTGCTTGCGGCATGCAACTGCAGAAGTTTCTTCTGTTGTGCTGGCGTGTGCCAGTTAGGTACTCGCTAGGCAGTTGTATGGCCTTTCCGCTCTATCTCTTTCCATTTTCTCTCTGTTGTAAACTTTAGTAAGAAGATCAAGAAGGAATAAAGAAAAATATATATAGGCTACCACAAGCCTACTGTGTATACGTGTGTATATGTGTGTACATGCACGTGCCCTATGGACACATGTAATGTATCAGATTTTCAGAGCTGTCTATGACCTTTCCATTCCCCAGCTCTGATATTTCAAAGCCTAATTAGCTTTTATCTGAGAAGTTCTCAATCTATCTTTTAAAAACCACTATTCTCTAATAAAAAGCCCATTCCTTCTAACATCTATTGGAATATACGCTTGCAATTTTATACAAGAACTATTTTGATGGCCAAGAAAATGACATATTTTATTTTTCACTGGGGAATTTTTAAGACACTAGGGAAAATAGAACTGAGTAAGCTATTTAGTTTTCCAGTGTACTATGAAAGAAATATGTCAATTTGCTATACCAGTTTACCTTTCAGATCCCATATCTTCTGTTGCACTTAGAAAATTCAGCACTTGAATCTCAAGTACCACAGACATTTGCCAAAGCACTATCACTAGAATCAGATTTTTCATTTATTTTCAACTCTCCTGAACCTTACAATGTATCACTTTTCCTCTGTACTCTATAATAATAGATTCTAGAAAAACTGAATATTCAATTTACTTTTCACACATTTATGATGTGTCTGCCTTTGCCAGAGCCTCCCCTAAGTGCAGGCAATAAAATGTTGACTCAGAGTGGCTGTGAATTTTGGCATAAATACATCTGTGAGTTCCCTAACCACACAAAGGGATATGGCAGTATTCCCAGCTTGGCAGAACTGTAAAACATATGAATTGATACTTAATGAGAATGTCTGCACTATATGAACCCATTAAAAAACATAATATCATTCTCTCTACCACCCAGGACTTTTCAAAACTAGATTATGAGAGACCGTAAGCATTGTACTACCATCCTATGGGACAACAGAACTGAGGTTAAGAAGCAGCATCTTCATTACAGAAAATCAGTTCACAGGAATCAAACCTCTATCAGTACCTGAAGGATAGGAGAAAGAGGGTATCTTAGAATAGGGCTGGCAAGAGCCACAATGGATCTTAACATTACCGGTAAATGAGTATGGGCTCCAATGAGGCATTAACATCCTAAACAGGAGAGCAAGGCATTGGTATATTCATTCAAAATGGGCCAATAAGACAGGAGTTACTAGAAACAAACAACTCGGTAAACGTAAGGTAAACAATAGCTAAGCCCAGACATCCTTAGAGCTGTGAGCACTCTTACTAATAAATTAATTTCTTGCTTATTGCTGTACATTAGGAAGGTAAGGTTGCTTCTTTAAATTATGCCTCTATTGGAAGACTAGAAATTATAAATATGAAATTATAGAAGGTTGTATTCATTTCTCATGAAAGGCTATAATTCTCACAAGTCCAGCACATGCATAGAAACCACTGGCTTAATTTAAATTGGGTTGATTTAAACAAGGAAAAGTCATAGCATGATTCAGAGACTGATATCAATCTTAGAGGGTTGAAATGTGGCCAAATTCTGATTTATTAACCACGTTGTAGAGATCTATGTAATACGTTAGCCTAACATACGAGATGTACTGTAATTATTTATTAGCAAACCCCATATTTGTTTTTACGGCAAGAGAAACTATCATAATTGCATGGGAAATATTTTTGGTTCATTTTATTTCGAAAATTGTTTTGTTTTGTTTCTCTGAAGAATAGTCAGTGTTTAAAATTGATAATAACCTCAGAATTGGTTCAAGGTCAATTATAGTAAATAAAAACAGAATTTTACTTGTTTCTTGTCAGAAAACAAGTAAAAATTTCCCAAGTATCACAGATTATAGAAGAGGAAGTCTTGATGTGAGGCTAATCAAAGTGGTCTCCTGCATCTGAATCACTTGAGAAACTGATAAAATCCAGTTCCTTGGTTCATCTTTGACCTACTAAATAAAAATATTTGAGAGTGGTACATATAATGCTGTGATTTTAACAATCATCTCTCGTAATTCCTTCATAATGTGCACTAAGGTATGAACATTACAGTATTGGAATGAAGAGAAGAGGGCCTGGAATTCTGGAGTTATTTCTTCTAGCTTATTGATCCAAACCCTCCAATCTTTTATTAGCATGATGATCTATAAAAAACTCACACCCTAAAATATTTTTATTGAATTTTATTTAATCATTAAAAAATTGCAAAATGTTCAAATATTAACATTGAAAAGCAGGTGAGAAAACAAAAATTTTGTTAAACTCATAACACTTAAATGGCTTCCATTACTTCAGTTATTTCTAGAGTATCTCAATTTATCAATATAAAAATTTAACTCCTAGCAAATAACAAGGTAAAAGAAACGAGGCCGAATTGCCTTTAGAATGAACTGGAGTTCCAACCAGGATTATAGATTTTTGTTCACAATGTGTAGTATCATAGCAATATTAGTTCAAAATACTTTGGGAAATGACAATATGGAGAATAAAATCACTTAGAAATTAAACCTAGAATCTGACGTTATGATGCACTGGCTTAAATGCTTATTTTGAATAGAAATAGTTCAATATCATGTAACTACTCAAAAGAAATTTAACTTGCCAAGTAAAATGAAATAAAGTTTTTTCAAAAATAAATTCTAGAAACATTTGTGACTGGACCTTCAGAGCATGCTGGGAGAGCACAGAGAAACATAGAACTGTATTTTATGCCTTCCTTAAATGCACCAAGGAATATGATATATTAAGCAAAATGTATTTCTTTGAATTCAATATTTATGTGCCCTGTGCTTTCTTGTGTATTGAGATCAAAGGAGACAAATATCAGTAAAAATCAGAAAAAATTGTGGCACATTTTGCTCAGGTATACCTTGGAATACTTAGGTAATTATTACTTTTATTCTGGATTTTTAAGAAAGTTAAAAAATTATCTCGGCATTTTGGAAAAATTTCTATAATCTTATAAGTGTTTTTATTTTCTATTAAAAATACGTGAAACAAAATAACTTTTACTTATCATATAATATTTAGGGTTCTGAGTTGGACAGGTACTTTTATTGCTTAGTTCATAAATATGAAAGTTATTTATTAATTTCAATGGGCATAGCTCTGTATGTCTAACCTATGGTCTTGTCATCCCTGTAAGCTATGTTTTGAATTTCTGAAACTTCATACATTTTTTCCTGCAGTATATATCTCTCACTGTTATAACATTCTTAAATGCCTTCATTGCCTCATCCCCTTTGAAGTTAGCCCAAATCCAGTTATTTTATACTAGTATGCTATTTGTTCTATGGGGGAATGGTGGTATAAATTTAATGTTCATGTTCTTTTCAATTTAAAAAAATCCATATCTAAGTCTTACTTTACTGAAATCTTTTTCATTTTAAAAATCTCAGGTAAATACTACATTTTCTTGATACTTTATTTTCAACTTGAGCTACGTTTGGTTGAAGTGGTATCTCCCTATCCTGAATTGCTTTCTTAATTATTATGGCTTTTACACAGTTAAGACATAATTGATTGAGTTTCATTTACATTTCTTTTTATCTGATATTTTCATGTTTGTTACTTTTGTTATCTATAATATGTCCTGCTCACCCAGAATGTAAGAAGCATGAAAGAAGGATCTCCATGTCAAACAGTAGGTGCTAAATAAATGCTCAGTTAAGAAATATTAACTAAATGCTTATGTTTACTATTAAACAACACCTTCATTTCTTGTTCTCTTGAAAGTGACATACTTTGGCCAAGACATTGTTGTAGGAAAATCTGGATTCTTGTTACACAACCAGGAAAGATTAGTCTCGAAGACAGTTTGAAGGATGAGGGGCAGGGTTTATTAGGTGAAAGCATTAAAAAGGGATACAGGGACTCTCAGCAAAGCAAGAGACCTGCTAGCAGGCATCCCGCCTCACAGATTGAATCCCCAGTAACCACCCAGGAACAGGAGAGGCAGGCTCCTATCCCTGCAAATGCAAACTTCCGTGGCTCCACCCCATTCTCCCAGTGTGCAGGTCAGTTGGATATTCTCTGGGGACTTTCCTCCTTTGTACTTGGCTATCTCAACAGTATAAAAGCAGGTGAGGCCAAGACAGACTCATAATCTTGCAAATCGTTAAACAGTCTTACTTGATGCAACTACTAAGCCAGGCTACTTACCAGCATAGTATTTCAAACTGAACTTCTTAAGAGAAGTTCTAGTAAAAGACATTTAACCCATCATGTTATAGTTCCAGATGATTAAGCATCCACGAGTTGGTGATCTAGGCAACCATCTGGCTGCCTTGCACTGACTTAAAATTTGACTTAAAAGTTACAACAGTTTAATCAATAAGGGTAAAGTGATATTAGAATTTAATCTGTTGTCCAGGGGGCATTTCTTGGCTGCCAATGTGTTCATTAATGGTGAATTTCATGGGGATACCCTGTAATCATTTCAAAGAGAAACCCAAGTCATGAAGGGCAAGGGCCAAGCAAAGCTAATAATTTTCTAGGGATCAAATACAAACTCAGAAACACATGTCTCAGAGAGCTCTAATGGATTTTGCTGCTCTGTCAGCTTGTACTAATCTTGCCCCAGGTGCTACAGCTCATGTCCCAAAAGCATGATAAAATGATCTTGAGGCCCTTTGACACGTCTTCAGGGAAAGAATATTTTCAATAAACAGTAAAGTGTCTTCCAGGTATCAGAGATTTAAAGGAAATCTCCTAGTGCACGGAAAAACTCAGAACTCAAAGTGCGTATCTTACTAATGTTATTTATGTATTAAAATACATATTAAATTCTTGCCCATATCAATCACCACACAAAGTGCTAGGCAAGTAAAAAAGGATGCACTGTCGCTTCTCTTAAGAAGCTTATAGCTTAACTGGGTGTCAGATAAGTCTCGAAACCATACATGGTCGTGTCATAGTGCTATGATATAAGCCAGGAGAAGGACCTAGAAGAACATATGAGAAGGAGAACAAACCCAGTTATAGGAAGAACACAATGTCTTCCCCATCACTCCCAGTATATCTGATATAAGCTGAAAGAAAGAAATGCTAAGGAATTTGCTTTTTCTTCACTTATTTCTGAGTTCAAGGTATTGACTACATTTTAAATCTTTCTCATGAAAACAAAACGAAGAAAGTAAAATAGCAATTGAGAAGCCTTGTTTGGGGGCCCAGATTCTGGGATGGCTTATGATGTGAGGAAGATGTTTCTGCATCTTGAGAAGAGAATGTTTCCCTGGAGAAATTTCAGCATCAGGTGGGGCAGAAGTCCAAAGACACAGGACCTTAAGCCCTGTTTCTACTTTAATCAGAGTGTTTTACTTTTACCTATTATACCAAGGTCTCACATAAAATTTCAACTAAAGAGAATTTGTGTGTGTGGTAAAAAAAATAAAAAGAATAAAGAAAAGAAAAGAAATTTCAGAAGCTCTAATGGAAACAAAGCAGAATACATTCTTAATGGTATAACTTTTTTCTTTTTAAAAAATAGTTTGAGAGGAGCATCACACACTGGGGCCTGTCTGGGGGAAATAGGGGAGCGACAGAAGGGGGCGGAGAGTTGGGGAGAGATAGCATGGGGAGAAATGCCAGATACAGGTGATGAGGAGGAAGGCAGCAAATCACACTGCCATGTGTGTACCTATGCAACAATCTTGCATGTTCTCCCCAAAACCTAAAATGCAATTAAAAAATAAAAATAAAAAAATAGAAAATAGCTTGTATTAGAGGTTTACAATATGGTGTTATGGTACACATAGGCATAGTAAAGTGATTACTATATTAAAGCAGACTAATGTATCCATCATCTCACTTACCTTTTTGTGACAAAATCAACTAAAATCTGCTTAACAAAAATTCCTAATAAAATACAACTTTATTAACTTTAGTTCCCATATTGTACATGAGATCTCTAAACTTTATCCTATCTGCTATTTTGTAGACTTTTACCTCTGTCTCTCCAGCTCCTATCCATTTCATCCATAGTAATCACATTTTCATTCTCTATCTTTCTGTATTTAAGCTCTTTTTAATAAATATTAAACACATTAGTGACATCATGTACTATTTTAATACTTTTCTTTCTGTGGCTTATTTCACTTACCACAATGTCTTCCAGATATGTCCATATTGTGGCAAATAACAGAATCTCCTTTTCAAAAACTGAATAATATTGTCCTGCATTATAATATTTTCTACTTAATATTTCCAAGTGTAAACTCCTTAGCCTGCACTTCAAACCCTGCATAACTTGGCTCCTACCTCTCCTTTCTGAATCATCTCTCAGAGACTTACCTTCCACCAGTCCAGCAGTCCAAACATGTAGGAGCTCATTATATTTCCTTACTTTGTAGATGTATAGATAGTATAAATTTTCATATTTTAAAGCTTATCAAATATGTTAAAATAAATTTTGCTTTTATGGTGCTGCTTAGAGACACAGAGACATTGGTGTTTATTTTAATCCACTCACACATTGTTCTGTTTTTCACATAAATTATTTAAAATTGTTTGACTTGGGATAGAATGGTGGTATTTAATATTTTATATGCATCATGATAGGTATCTTTCCATTATAGGGTTTTGAGGTTAGGATTAGTTTTTGTCTTCTTGAGTGCTAATAAAATATTATTACTGGTGAATCAGAATTCCTAAGGTCAGCATGCAGAAAAACTCTCTGCCATGAGACTTACTGTGTTAATGAAAAGGATGGCTATTATTATATTTTGGTTAACTTTTCAAGTCAATCAGTGCCTAAACTTTGAAGGTGCAGCTATTCAGGTGATAATTTTATTTTTTTCTCTCTTAAAAGTATCACGATAGGCCAGGCATGGTGGCTCAGGACACTAATCCCAGAATTTTGGGAGGCAAAGGCAGAAGAATTGCTTGAGCCTAGGAGTTCGAGACCAGCCTAGGCAACATAGTAGTATCCTATATCTACAAATTATTTTATTATTTTTATTTGTTTATTTATTTTTGAGACAAAGTCTCACTCTGTCACCCAGGCTGGAGTGCAGTGGTGCAACTCGGCTGACTGCGACCTCTGCCTCTTGGGTCAAGAGATCCTCCTGTCTCAGCCTCCCAAGTAGTTGAGATTACAGGTGCCCACCAGCATACCCAGCTAATTTTTTGTATTTTTAGTGGAGCCAATGTTTCACCATGTTGGCCAGGCTGGTCTCGATCTCTTGACCTTGTGATTCACCTGTCTTGGCCTCTCAAAGTACTGGGATTGCAGGCATGAGCCACTGCACCTGGCCTACAAATTATTTGTAAAAATTAGCTGGATATGGTGACAAGTGCCTATAATCCCAGCTTCTTGGGAGGCTGAGACAGAATCACTTGAGCCCAGGAGATCGAGGCTGCAGTGTGACATGATTGCATCATTGCACTGCAGCCTGGGTGACAGAGTGAGAATCCACCTCAAAAATAAAAAATTAAAAGTATCCTTATAGCAATACACATTTTTGTTATGTAGTTTATGTATTTTAAATGTAAAAGTACAGAAGCTAAAAGAAAACTCCACTTTCTTCAAATACTTTAAAATTAAAAGATAGAAGTGATTCCAAAAAATTCAAATAATAAAAACAGAATATGTTGGGATGTAATATTTGCTATTTTATCTTAGATGATTATGATATAATTAGAAAATTAATCAGGGTATGAATATTTCTAGGAAACAAGACAGCCAAGTAATATTCTTTTTGGAGTAAGTATAATCTCACTTCCAGAATGGCAGCTTGAGAAACTCCACAGACCTGCTTCCCAGTAAAACAACCTAGAAAGGGTTGAAAAGTGGCTTCGCAAAGTTCACATCTACTCAGAACCTCAGAATGTGACTTGACTTCAAAGTAGAATCTTTGCAAATATAATCAAGTTAAGGATTTAAGATGAGATTATTAGGGTGAATCCTAACTCCAATGACTGTGACGTCATAAGAAGAGAGGACACACACAGTAACACAGAAAACATGGCTGTGCAAGGACAGAGGTGTAGATTGGAGCTGTGCTGCCATGAGCCAGAGAATTTCAAGAGCCCTCAGAAGCTGGAAGAGGTAAAGAAGGATTCTCCCGGGAAGACTTCAGAAGGAGTACAGCCATTCCAACACCTTGAGTCCAGACTTCTAGCCTCCAAAACTACCAGGAAAATATATATATATATTTTTTTTCTCCCAGTTTGTGGTAATTAGGGAAGCTTTTCAAAATGAATATACAACCATAAATGGAGAAGCCATTAAAAAATCAAAATCTTTGGAAATTGTCCTAAGGGAATTAAAAAAATTAGAGACATTTATTCAAGAAAATTCACTATATCTAGGTAATAATGGGGAGATTCTATAACACCTGAGCCACGATTTATTTCTCCACTCCCTACATATTTTTCAGAGAAGTTTCTCTCTGGATGGTTGTTGTCAAAAAGATAGGGCTCCTTCTTTTTTGCAGCCACTAGTCAAGAGTTACGGTATTTCACTAGGAGGGCTAAGCTACCAGGGTTTCTCAAATCAACCTGCTCAATAGCCAGAGGCTACATTTTTGCCAAGTGTGACCTAGATCAGGGTGCCACTTCATCCCACCAGCCTCACTTTTAGGGTGAAAACTCTACCCTAGGTGCAGCAGGTTGAGAATATTGAGGCCCTGATCACTTGTGTGACACAGCTTCCAAACTATGAGAAAGGAGGCAAAATCTAACTCATAAGGCAGAATCTGAATCGAGCTCATAAATCTAGCTCTGAAAAAGAGAATTACAGACTTTGTGCAGAGGGAAAGGACATTCACTTAAACAGAGTTCTAATGTTCTCCCCCTATGGCTGACTTCATCAGGAAACAGAGTATGGAAAAGTTAAAGCCTAAGGATACCTTTTAAAATAATGCATAGTTTGTGGAAATTGATTATGAGGCTCTAGCTCTGTTAATACAATAAGTTAAATCAAAGGTCATCTCATTTACCTAAGAGAATCAGGTAAAGAGACAGATAAGAAAGCACTTCTTGGGGTCAGAACAAATCTCAAAAGCTACCTAAATAATTATCCCAGTAAGTGATGTTAGCAAGAGGTGAACAAGGAACTCTAAGTCCTCCTTTTTGCATAAAAACATTAATATGACATCTAGAATTGGGATAAAATAACTTTATAGAAGCCACAAAATAAGCACAAAATTATAGTAACCAAATGCCCATAAAAAAACCCACACACATTCAAAATGTTCATCTATTTATCTATTTTGCGGCATTTTTACTCATATTTGCCACGCTTTCTTTCTCCCCTATGCAACATGGCATTATCAAAACATAAAAATAAAAAAAATGTCGCCCAACTCATGCTTTTCTCTCTCAGGCTGGAAGTGCAGGACAAAGTTAATGCAATGTTCTAATCTGTCTATGGGATACCTCAGGGATTAGTTTCTGTTTTGCCTAACTTGGGGCTCACACAATGAAAGGCAGCATAGCTTGGCATAGCATAGATCTCAGACTGAGTAAAACTATGAAAGACAGTGGCGGGTGTGATAGTGCATGGAATCTGCAGAGGAATGACAGATTTGGGGTTCCTAGGGCAAGAGATTAGGTAGAAAAATATAATCAATCATCTACAGCCCTGAGAGGAAGTTGCAGTGAGACTCTTTTGGATACTAAGACATTTAAAAGCGTCCACACATGTGGGAAACAGAGAAATGTGCATAGGCATAGGCAGTATGCATGCCCAGAAAAGACTGGAGGAGACTGTAAGCCTTCATCCTGGGCTTATTCCTAGGTTTAGAACATGTCCTACTAATTAGTGAAGTCTGTCCCAACAGTCTTCAAAGATTGTGGGAAATGGCTGTTTTTGCAGACAGCCATTGTTTTTAAACAAAAGATCGGAAGGCATGGAAAGAAACATAAAATCATGGCTCAGTCAGAGGAACAAACTAAGTCTCCAGAATCCATTCCTGAAAAAATGCAGACAGGAGGTAAGAGACAAAGACGTTAAAACTATGGGCCTAAATGTGCTCAAAGGCTAAAGGAAAACACTAACAAAGAAGTAAAGAAAACCAAGAGAGTAATATATAAACAAAAGGAGGCTATCAATAAAGGAATGAAAATATAAACAAGATCAAAATAGAAATTATGGAGCTAAAAGAAATACAATAACTGAAGCAAAAAAACATTAAAGGAGTTAAACAGCAGACTCAAATATGCAGAAGAATAATAAGTGATCTTAAAGACAAGTTATTTGATATTATTGAGTCTGAGGAATAAACGCAACAAAAGGAATGAAGAAAAGTGAAAAGAGCCTAAGGAACGTATGATGTACCAGCTACTGAACAAAAATACACATTTTGGGTTTCTAAGAAGGAAAAGAAAAACAGAATGAGACAGAGTATTTCTTTGAAATAATAATGTACACAAACTTTCCAAATTTGAGAAAAGTTATGGATATACAAATACAAAAAGCTCAATGAACTCCAAGTAGGATAAAACTCAGAGACCCACTCTGAGACACATTGTAATAAAACTGTTGAAAATCACAAAGAGAAAAATCTTGAACTAGCAAGGGAAAGTAACTTGTCATGTGTGAGTGAGCCTCAATATGAATATCAACGGATTTATCAGAAGAAACCTTTGAAGTGGGATTATATATTTAAAGCGTTAAAAGAAAAAAGAAACCTGTTATTTATATTCAATGTTTTGTTAAACAGTACTTCAAAAATGAGGGGAGAAATTAAGACATTCCTGTCTAAACAAAAGCTGAGTGTATTCCTTACCACCTAGACCTGCTGTACAAGAAAGCCTAACGGTAGTACTACATGTCAAAATAAAAGAATGTTATACAGTAACTCAAAGCCGTACAAAAATATAAAGTTCTTTAGTAAGGGTACATAAAAGGACAGTGATAAATAATTAGTATTATGTTAATTTTGGTTTGTAACAGTACTTTTTATTTTCTGTAAGATTTTAAAGATACATGCTTAAAATAATTGTATGTCTATTTTAATGGGTACACAATAAATAATGATGCCATCTGTTAAATCAGAAACAAAAAGTGAGAGGAGGGCAGGGCTGTTAAAGACTGCTTTGTATGCAATTGAATTTAAGTTGGTACTAACTTAAAATGGATTGTTGGATCTGGGATATTAGGATGTTACATGAACTACTCAAGATAACCACAAAGAAGATACTTGTAAAATATATACAAAAAGAAATAAGAAGATAATCAAAAAGTAGCACAAAAAAGTCAACTAAACACAAAGGAAGGCAGTAAGGGAGAAAATAAGAAACAAGAAGTTATGACATTTAAACAATAAATAAAATGGCAATAGTACCTTCTGGGAAACACTACAGACCAGAGAAAATGCCTGCAAACCACAATGATCTCTAGAAAATATGAAGAATTCTCAAAACATAACAGGAAAAAATAATTAGAAAATAAGCATTTCACCAAAGAGGATGCGTAAGTAGTAAAAAGCACATGAAAAGATATTTGACATCATTTGTCTTTGGGAACTGCAGATTAAAACTGCAAGAGCAAATGTTGGTGAGAATATGGGAAACTGGATCACTTATACATTGCAACTTGAAATGTACACTGGCGTGTTCACTGGCATGAAAAACATTTTGGCAGTTTCTTATAATAATAAATTCATATACCACCCAACAATTGCACTGTTGCATGTTTATTCCAAAAAAAAAAAATGCATGTTTTTACAAAAAACTATCCATGAATGCTTTTAGCTGCTTTGCTCATTATACGTATAAACTGGACATAACTTAGATGTCTTCTAATAGGTGAGTGGTTAAACAGATTGTGTTATATCTATGCCATGGAATACTACTCAGCAATGGAAATTAGTGAACTATTTATTCACACAACAATCATAATTCTCTAGGGAATTATACTCAGTAAAAATCTCCAGTTCAAAAAGTTATATACCGTATTTTTTCATTATATTACATTTTTAAAAGACAAAACTGTAGAAATTGTGAATAGATTAGTTGTTGACCGTGGTCATTGTTATTTCGGAGGAAGTAGAAAGATGAAAGAGTGGTAAGTTTGGTTATAAAGGACAATGAGAGGAACCTTTGTGGTTATGGAACTGTTTTAAATATCTTGACTGTGGTCATGGATATATGAACGTACACACATGATGAAATTGTATAGAATTAAATATTTGTGCACACACAGAAGTACAGGTAAAATGAAGAAAAGCTAAAGAAGAAGGATTTTCTCAATGTCAACCTTCTGCTTGTGATATTGCATTATATTTTTGTAAGATTTTACCATGAGAAAACAATTCTTTGTATTATATTTTACAACTTCATATGAGTTTACAGATACCATAAAACAGTTTAATTTTTAGAAATTGCTATGATTTTTACCTCTCTGTTAAATTTTTATTCAGGAATTATTTGTTTTAGATCATATATATTTCTTAATATGATATTATTTTATTTCATTGTATTACCTAATATATTTATACATATTTTTGGAGACAACTTTATCTTCTAGTTCACATCTCTAGTGAAAATTCATCTATGTGCTGCCACCAATATTTAAAAATTTTCATTCACTTGCAGTTAACCTTCATTTATTTTTGTAAGTTCATTTCCCTTTTGTCTTCTGCACTACTTTTATAGAAGCAATAAACTTTTAATGTCACTGAAAATTATTCTAAAATTACTAGAGTACACAAATATATACACTAACTGGAAAGAAGAAAGTTGAGCTCCTCAATCTTTACTTGTAGTTAAGTACAACATTAGATAGGTTTTCTGCAGGACTAACGAAAGGATAGGTTATTAATTCTGAGATGCAGCCCACTGTAGTGACTATGATCTAAGCTTTGATACCACTGAGGAAAACAAAGGGGAGCCTCTTTCTTCCCCAGTTTTCCCCTGTCACCACTGGTTTCAAATCTATGAGCAAATTGTGAGGCCCTCTGAATAGATGGACAAAACCCAGTTCCACTAGTCCCCAGTGTCTTCAACCTTCCCTTGCTACTTATTTCTCAGATCAGGCTAGCTTTTCCTTGTTCAGCTTAGGGAACTGCAAGGGACTCTGTCAAGTCCTTAGAAGCCGCAGAAAGAAAACTGAGTTGATCTTCAATAAGCTTTTTTAAAAATTGAATTCCTTTGGCATTAATTTTGCACCAACTTAAAATTAGCATTAATCAAAAACTGATTGCATTTTGTGGGGTCAGTATTTACTGATATGGTTTGGCTATGTCCCAGCCAAATTAGTCTCATTAGCATTAATTGAAAACTGATTTAAATTTTGTGGCATCAATATTTATTGATAACATTTGGCTGTATCCCCACTCAAATGCCATCAACAATTGTAATCCAAATTGTAATCCCCACATGCTAAAGGAAGGACCTGTGGGAGGTGATTGGATCATGGGGGCAGTTTCCCACATGGTATTGTCATGATAGTGAGAGAGTCCTCATGAGATCTGATACTTTTATAAGGTAGTTTTCCCTGCTCTTGCTCTCTCACTCTCTCACCTGCCACCATGTAAGATGTTCCTGCTTCCCCTTCTGCCATGATTGTAAGTCTCCTGAGGCCTCCCAAGCAATGTGGAACAACTGTGAGTCAGTTAAACCTCGTTTCTTTGTAAATTACACAGTCTTAGGTAGTTCTTTACAGCAGTGTGAAAATGAACTAATATGTTCATCTTTTGTTCTTATTTTTTGTTTTCATATTTTATTGTTTTGAAGACAGAAATTAAAATATAAATGTTTATGCTGTTATGTAGCCACCTTGCCTGCAATGCTGAAATTTATTTGAATATGGAATAATTATATTTGGGACTTTTTGTCTTAGTTAGAATGCAGTACTCTAGTCCCTTAAAGATTATGCAAATTGGAAAGTAATTAGATAGATGAGCATTCTTCTGATCTGAAAGAGTTAACATTTACTTTTTATATTATCCTAATTTTGACCATGAATTTATATTCATCAACATTTGATAAATGTTGTGGTAAAGGACTGAAAATAAGGAAATGCATGTTCCAGCCTTAATTTATTAATCATCTTACATTCTTTCACTTTGTATCTTGAATGAGCAAAAAAAGAGAAAGCCTTGACTTGGTTGTTGAATATACCCTCTCACTTCTCAGACATCGGTACTCAACTTCATTCTGACTGAGGTGCACTCCTGCTAAAATTAGTATATGTAAACTCCATTCCCCCAAAATCTGACTTTATAGTAATTATGTAAAGCCACGAAATGTACCATTTTAGTAATAACCCTGGGGCGTATTTTGAGATACACTGCTCAGAGGAAATCTTAGGATTTCACCATTCGTTTATTATTTTACCCATCCAATAAGAAGAATCTATAATAAGGTTCAGCATAAAAAGGATGTTCTCAAACGTGGCTGGCAGAATAATGTCTCCTCAAAGATTGTCATATCCTAATACCTGAAACTTTATTTGGCACATGAAACTTTTTAGATGTGATTAAGTTGAGGATTTTGTGATGGGGAGGTAGAGAAAATGTAGGGAAAATGTAGAGAAAATATTCTGAAGTCAATTGCATCCTAACAGTCCTTTCAAATGTAAAATTCAAATTTAGCAAAATTTTAAAATTGTCATTCTTTATTTTCTAAATGATATTCTACAGAATAATAAACAAAGCTAAGAAATTTCTGCAGCATGTGGTTGGACAGCTGGATATATATATCTTCTTAGTCAAAATATGTAGTGAATGATGTTTATTAACTAACCTTTGAAGATTTAATTTTCAATGTACATAGTTATAATCAACTTTAAAAAGACTTTAACAAATCTATGAAGTATAATTTAATCTCATATTATCCATTTTTAATTTCAATATTGGAATCATACTTTTGAAATTGGGACACTTGGGAAAATAGAAAAGGACATAAAGATCCCTAGATATGGAAAGATGCAAATAATATTTGTTTTGATTCTGACAGAGGAATATAATTTTCCAAGCAGAGATGGGCAGCGGAATGTTAGACAATCTTCTTTAAGACAGTCTGTTCATAGGCACAGAGCCATAGCAGATGGTGAGGAGATGGAGTATTAACAGAATAGGAATATGTTGGTTTAACATCCTCAGGGAATGGGTTCGATAAAGTAAAGTGGAGATGTAAGTAGGACTGAGACTGAAATGTACTAAGCTGTTTTGATAAATTGAATCTAGCATGTAGATATGTAAAGGACAGGAAATAGTTTCTATAAATCTTAGCTAACAGATTTGATTTAAGGAAAATAATTAGCTGCAGCATTAATGGGCCAAGGCTTGGAGTAAGTAAATTCAGCTAAAGAGCTATTGCAGTGGCCTATGAGATGAAGAATTAGGTGGTCTGGGATGATTTTGACCTGAGAATTTTTCATGATTCCTTAAGTTTACAACAATAAGAGGCATACCAGTAAATGAGGAGAAGACCAGTAAATTAAATCTAAAGGGTCTTAAAGAAGCCAAACGAAGATGTTCAATAAATAGTTAAATATATCAGTTTCGACCTTCAAAGTGAGTTTTATCATCCTGTGGCTAACTTTAATTGAATATATTGTATTGGATACATTTTGGTTTATATACTGAATGAGACAACAACCTAAGAGTTCTCAGAAAAAACATTTGATGAGAAGATGAAGAAGAGATACAAAAGGGGAATAAAATGAAATGGCAAATAAAATACTTCAAGAAATAAATAGTGTGACAGAGGTCAAGAATAGAAAAGGAAATAAAAACACCACTAGTTTAGACAAGTAGGAATTACTAGTGACTATGGTAAAAAGCATGTAAAGATAATCAGAACTTAGAGAATGTAGATGTAATTGGAAAAAATGTAAGTTGTTTCAAACAAATGTCTGAAGTATAATATAAATGGGTAGCTCCTTAGATTTTTACACCATGAAAACAGTTTATGAAATCACGACTCGAATCAAGAAATGGAGTCACTAGCATTTACAATGTTTCCCTCAAGTTTCTTCCCAGTCAACATCCTACCTTCCTTCCAAAAGGTAAGTACAATGAGCTGTCTAATGCATGACATTATCTTCAAACTTTATATGAAAAGAATCATGATATTCATCCTTGTATCTTTTTTAATTGATATTTTATAATCAACATATTATCTTTATTGATCCATGTTTCATGTATTGTTTTATTGATTATGTAGTTTATTAACTTTTACCGCTTTACAGTATTTTAATATACAAATATGCTACAGATTATTCATGCATTCTATTTTTATGGTTTTTGCACTGTTTTCTCTTTAGGCTATTGTGTATAATTCTGCAATGAGTATTTCTGTAAAAGTTATTTTGGTGCAAATAGGCATGCAGTGTGTGTAGGTATATGAGTAGGAGTAGAACTGATTGGACAAAAGGAATGCATATGTGATACTTTAGTATACACTGCAAAAAAATTTACCAAATTGGTTAGACCAATTTACATGCCTACTAGTAGAATATGAAAGTTCCTCTTGCTGCATGTCCTTGTCAAACCTTATTATTGTCAGTCTTCGTAATTTTAACCATTCAGAAAGATGCCTTGGAAGGGCCAAGGAGGGCAGATCACAAGGTCAGGTGATCGAGACCATCCTGGCCAATATGGTGAAACCGCTTCTCTACTAAAATACAAACAATTAGCCAGGAGTAGTGTTGCACACCTGTAGTTCTAGCTACTCAGGAGGCTGAGGCAGGAAAATTGCTTGAACCCAGGCGGTGGAGGTTACAGTGAGCTGAGATCACACCACTGTACTCCAGCCTTGTGACAGAGTAAGACACTGTGAAAGAAAGAAAGAGAGAAGGAAGGAAGGAAAGAGAGAGAGAGAAAGAAAGAAAGAAAGAAAGAGAAAGAAAGAAAGAGAAGGGGGAGAGGAAGGAAAGAAGGAAGAAGGAAAGGAGCCTGGTGAGATGTCACTATAGTTTTAAATTTCTTTAATTTTATCGTACGTTCATTGGCAATATGGATAACACTTGCTGTGAAATGCTTATTGACATAGTTTATGTAGTTTAAGAATAAACCTTTAAATATTAGAATGGCTTTAGATTTATAAAAAAGTTGAGATGATGGTACTGAGAGTTCTCATATTCCCACACCCAGCATCCCCTACTAATAGTGTTTTACATTAGAATGGTGATATGGTTTGTCTGTGTCCCCACCCAAATCTTATCTTGAATTGTAGCTCCCATAATTTCCATGTGCCATGGGAGGGACCAGTTGGAGGTAATTAAATCATGGGAGAGGGTTTTTCCCAGGCTCCCAGGTTTTTCTCATGATAGTGAATAAGTCTCATGAGAGCTGAAGGTTTTTTTAAGGGGGATTTCCCCTATACAAGCTCTCTTCCTTGCTGCCATATGAGGTGTGGCTTTGCTCCTCATTCGCCTTCCACCATGATTGTGAGGCCTCCCTAGCCATCTGAAACTGTGAGTCAGTTATACCACTTTCCTTTATAAATAATCTAGTCTTGGGCATGTCTTTATTAGCAGCATGAGAACAGATTAATATAAATGATACATTTGTCACAATTAATAAAGCAATATTTATATATTATTATTAACTACAGTCCATAATTTACCATTTATACTTAACTAGAAGTTTAGATTTTCTTACTTTGTAATCTAATGCCCTTTTACTGTTCCAGTATCCCACCCAGGGTACAACATTAAATGTAATTGTCATGTCTCTTTAGGCTCCTCTTGGCTGCCTCTCAGATCTTGAAAGTAAAAAAAACAATTAAATTTGTACTAGCCACCCTGAGGGATGCCTGACAATATTGAGAACTATAAGAGAGGTGTATTTTTTGTAGTGGTGTCCTTTATGTTATTCAGGTCACCACATCCAAAATGCAAAATAGTTTAAAATTGGAGACAGAGTGATAGATGTTGATGTTATCCCAGATAAGACTTCCTGAGTATTGGTAGCTCAGAAGGAAAATAGTTATTATAGAATTGAGAAAACAAATGATAATATGCTTTAAAAATAGTTTAACCACAAATACAGGCATGGTGCAAGTGGTAAATGTAGCTAAGAGGGGTCTGGTAGGGTGAGACCGCTAAGTGGAAGACTCAAAAAAGTGAAAAGGCAATTTTTAAGAAACAGAAGAGCAGAAGGCTTGAAGGAGAGAAGAGAGATGGAAATCAAAGTGCAGAATTACTAAAGGTCTGAGAAGAAATTTCTTTTAAAAATTATGCATTGTATGCCTGTATCAAAACATCTCATGTACCCCATAAATATATACACATAGTACCTGCAAAAATTAAAAATATTTTAATTGTAATATATTTTACTAATCTGAGTGTAGGAAAAGCATTTCTAATCATCACAAACACCTTAGAAGCTATTTTTTTTAAAGGCATAGATTTGAACACTAAAACAGTATTGCCCTTTTTTCAACCTTTTAGACTCAAGTAGTATATGTGCAGGTTTGTTACAAGGGTATATTTCATGATGCTTATGTTTTGGATAAAATTGAATCTGTCACCAAGTTAATGAGCATAGCACTCAAAAGATAATTTCAACTCCTGCCTTTCTCCCAATCTCCCTCCTCTTGCAGTCCCCAGTGTCTGTTGGTCCCACTTTTATCTCCAGGTGTACCTAATATTTAGCTTCCACTTTTAAGTGAGAACATGTGGTATTTGGTTTGCTGTTTCTGCATTGATTCACTTAGAAGAATGGCCTCTAGCTGCATCATGTTGTTCCAAAGGATATGGTTTTGTTCTTTTCTATGCCTGCATAGTATTCCATGGTGTATATGTACTGTAGTTTTTTATTCAATATGCTCTTGATGGGCACCTAGGTTGATTCAATGTCTTTGCTATTGTGAATAGTGCTGTGATGAGCATACAGGTGCATATGCCTTTATTGTAGAACAATGTATTTTCCTTAGGGTGTATACCCAGTAATTAGATTATTGAGTCAAATGGTAGTTCTCTTTTTAGTTCTTTGAGGAATCTCCAAACTGCTTTCCACAGTGGCTGAACTAATTTATATTCCTACCAATGTTACATAAACATTCCTTTTTCTCCACAGCCTCACCAACATCTGATATTTTCTGACTTTTTGGAAATAGCCATTCTGACTGGTGTGAGATAGTACCTCAGAGTGGTTTTGATTTGCATTTCTCTAATGATTTGTGGTGTTGAGCATTTTTTCTCACATATTCGTTGGCCACTTGTATGTCTCCTTTGAGAAGTGTCTATTTGTATTCTTTGCCCACTTTTTAATGTGGTTATTTGTTTTTCGCTTGTTGATTTGCTTAAACTCCTTGTAGATTTGAGATATAAGACCTTTGTAAGATGCATAGTTTGCAAATACTTTCTCTCATTCTGTAGATTGGCTATTTACTCTGTTGATTATTTCTTATGCTGGGCAGAAGCTCTTTAGTTTAATTAGGTCTCACTTGTAAAATTTTCTCTCTTTTTCTGCTGTTGCTTTTTAGAAGTTAGCCATAAATTCTTTGCCAAGGCCAATGTTAAGAAGAATATTTTCTAAGTTTTCTGTGAGGATTTTTATAGTTTGAGGTCTTACATTTAAATCTTTAATTCATCTTGAATTAGTTTTTATATATGGTGATAAATAGGGATCCAGTTTCATTCTTCTACCTATGAAAAGCGAGTTATCCCACCATCATTTATTGAATAAGAAGTCCTTCATCTAGTGCTTATTTTTGTCGATTTTGTTGAAGATCAGAAGGCTGTAGATGTGGGGCTTTATTGTGAGTTCTCTATTCTGTTCCATTGGTCTCTGTATTTGCTTTGGTACCAGTATCATACTGTTTTGGCTACTGTGGTCTTGTATTTTTTGAAGTTGAATAATATGATGCCTCTGGCTTTGCCTTTTTGCTTAGGATTGCTTTGATTATTCTGGCTTCTTTTTATTTCATATAAATTTCAGAATAGTTTTATCTAATTCTGTGTACAATGACCTTGGTAGTTGATATATATATAACAAACTATCAAAAATAGCAAGCAAAAATGGCAGCATGGCATACCAAAATTTACAAGATGTAACAAAAGCAGTTGTAAGAGGAAATTTTACAGCAACATTGACCTAGATCAAAAAGAATAAAGATCTCAAATAAACAACTTAACTTTACTCCCAAGGAAACAGAAAAAGAACAAACTAAGCCCAATATCACCATACACAAAAAACATAATAAGGATCAAAGCAGAAATAAATGACAGAGAGACAAAAAATATGTATATATACAAGAGAGTAACAAAACTAAGAGATTTTAAAAAGAGAAAAACCTTTAGTTACACTAAGAAAAAAGAAAGAAAAGTTAAATAAAATAAAAAATGAAAAAGAAGACACTGATGCCACAAAAATACCAAGGACCATAAGAGATTCTGATGAAAATTATATACCCCAAAAATGGATAACCTAGAATAAATTGATAAATTTCTAAACACAATTCAATCTATAAAGACTTAATCAAGAAGAAATAGAAGAGTTGAAGAGAACAGTAATGACCAATGAGATTGAACCAGTAATAAAAAGTCCCGTCAAGGAAAAGCCCACAACTTGGTGCCTCAGTGCTGAATTCTATAAAATACTTAAAAAAGAATTAATACAAATCTTTCACAAACTATTTCAAAAAATGGAAGAGAAAGAACTACTTCCACACTCATTTTTATAAGGCCAGCATTGCCCTTATACCAAAGTGATATAGTTCAATTGTGTCCCCAACCAAATCTCCACTTGAATTGTAGCTCCTATAATCCCCACATATCATGAGAAGGACCCAGTGGACGGTAATTGAATCATGCAGGCAGGTTTTTCCATGCTGTTCTTGTGATAGTGAATAAATCTCATGAGACCTGATGGTTTTATAAAGAGCAGCTCACTTTCAAATGCTGTTTTGCCTACGACCATGTAAGACATGCCTTTGCTTCTCCTTCACCTTCCAACCATGATTGTGAGGCCTCAAAAGCTATGTGGAATTGTGAGTCCACTAAACCTTTTTTCTTTATAAATTATCCAGTATCAGGTATTTCTTTATAAACGTATGAAAATGGGCTAATACACAAAGCTAGACAAGGACTTCAAAAGAAAAGTACAAGCCAATATCCTTGATGTACATGGATGCAAAAGCATTCAACAAAATACTAGTAAACCAAATTTAACAAAAGTAAGATTATTCTCTGAGGTGTAAGGATGGTTCAAAATATGAAATTAATCATTGTGATACATCATATTAAGAGAATAAAGGGCAATTATATGATCATCTTGTTAGATTAAAACAAGAATTTAACAAAATTAAACATTTTCTTATGTCTGAAAATACTGAATAAGTTAGGTATAAAAGGAATATGCCTCAACATAATGAAGGCCATATATGATAAAACCACAGCTACCATAATATTCAACAAAGAAATACTGAAACCTTTTAATTTAAGGTCCAGAACAAGACAAGGATGCTCACTCTCACCACTTCTATTGAACATAGCATTGGCAGTCCTATTCAGACCAATTAGGCATAGGGAAAAATAAGTATCAAATAGGAAAGAAAAAAGTAAATTCGTTGCTGTTTGTTGATGACATGATCTTCAATATAGAAAACTCTAAAGATTCCATCAAGACTGTTAGAACTGGTATATGTATACAAAAAAAGTTGCAGAATAAGAAATCAACACAAAAATTAGTAGCATTTCTACATATCAACAACTATTCAAAAAAGAAATCATGGAAACAAGCCCATTTACAATAGCTACAAAATATTAAAATATTTAGGAATAAATTTAAGCAAGGAGGTGAAATATATATACAATGAAAACTAAAACATTAGTGAAATAAATTGAAGAAGACACAAATAAATGGAAAGATATCCCATGAGTATCAATGAATATTGGTACAATTTCCATACTATATAAAATAAAGTACATTCAAAGCAATGCCTATAAAAATTCTAATTTCCTGTTCATAAAAATAGAAAAAATAAGCCTAAAATTCATATGGAAGCACAAAAAATAAATAACCAAGCCAATCATGAGCAAAAAGAACAAAACTTAAGGCTTCACACAAAGTGATTTCACAATGCTACAAATCAGTAGTAATTAAGACAACATGGTACTGTCAAAAAAAAAAAAATTAAATGACTCATTGGCCAATAAAACAGAATAGAGAGCCCAGTCATGAATTTATGCATGTACAGTCAATTGATTTTCAACAAAGGTGTCAAACATACACACTAAGAAAAGGAGAATTTCTTCAATAAATGGTGTTAGGAACATTAAATATTTATTTCCAATAAAATGAAAGTTGACCATTATTTTATATCCTATACAAAACTCAACTAAAAAATGGATTAAAGACTTAAACATAAGACCTGAAACTGTAAAACTATTAGGTGCAAACATAAGGGAAAACTATGCAACATTCCTCTGAGCAGTAATTTTTAAAATTTGACCCCACAAGTGCAGGCAATTCAAAAATATAGACAAATGAGATTACATTAAAATAAAAAGCTTCTGTACAACAAAAGAAAAAAACTAACAGAGTGAAAGATAATCTATGAATTGGGAGAAAATATTTGCAAGCCATACATCTGATAATGGGTTAACATTCAAAATATGGAACAAACTCAACTTTATAGACAGAAAATAAATAATCCAACTTAAAAAGTAAGTAAAGGACTTGAATAGACAGTTCTCAGCTGTAGATCTAAAAATGGACAACAGATATATGAAAAAATGTTCAATATCACTAATCATTAGGGAAATGAAAAGCAAAACCACAAAAGTACAATCTCACAGCCAAATGAGATTTCATCTCACATCTGTCAGAATGGTTGTTTTAAAAAAGTCAAAACATAAGTGCTGACAAGGCTGTAGAGAAAAGAGAATGACTGTATAATGTTTATGGGAATGTACATTAGTATAACCATACTAGAAAACTTTATAGAGGTCCCTCAAGAAACTAAGAATATAATTACCATATTATCTAGAAATTTCACTTCTGGGAATTCATCCAAAATATTTAAAATTAATATGGTAAAGAGAGGTCTACCATGTTCATTGCAGCATTGTTCACAATAGTCATGTTTTATAATTTATCTATGTGACCATCATCAGATGAGTGGATAAAGAAAATGCAATATATACACACAACGAAATACTATTCAGCCTTAAAAATAAAGAACTTTTTTTCACTGGAAGCAACATGGATAGAATTGGAGAACATTATGTTAAGGGAAATAAGCCAGATACAGAAAGACAAATAACTCATGTTCTCATGTATATGTGGAATCTAAACAGTCAAACTCAAAGAAAGTGAGAGTAGAGTGGTTGTTGCCAGAGCCTGGCGGGGGAGCGGTAGGGGGGACAGTGAAGGGAATGGGAAGATAATGGACAAAGGGTTCAAAACCTTAATTACATAGAAAAAAAGTTTTTGTTATTGTTTACTTTGATATATATTGCACAGTGTGGTGAATACTGCAAATAATAATGTATTGCACATTTCAAAATTACTAAGAGTGTATAGTTTAAAATTTCTCATGACAGAAAATAAGTATTTGAGGTCATGAGTGTGCTAATCAACTTGGTTTAATTATTTCACATTATATTCACAGATTATAACATTATTTTGAATCCCATAAATATATACAATGATAATTTGTCAATTTACAATTATCAAATTGAAATTATTTTTGAAGGTGAACAGGACATGGTATTTATTTCAAAAAATTTTTTGCTCTGGCCAGGCACAGTGGCTCACATCTGTAATCCCAGTACCTTGGGAGGCTGAGGCCGGCAGATTACTTGAGGTCAGGAGTTCGAAAACACCCTGGCCAAAATAGTGAAATCCCATCTCTACTAAAAAATACAAAATTGAGCCAGGTTATAGTGAGCTGGGATTGTGCCACTGCACACCATCTTTGGCAACAGAGCAAGACTCTGTCTAAAATATATATACATATGTATATAAATAGTGTTAGGAACATTGAATATTTATTTAAAAAAAAGTGAAAGTTGACCATTATTTTACACCCTATACAAAACTGAACAAAAAATGGATTAAAGACTTAAACATAAGACTTGAAACTGTAAAATTATTAGGTGAAAACATAGGGAAAAACTATACAACATATATATATGTTCAATAGTCATGGTAAGTTAAATGCCTAACAATTACTGCATAAGGCATCACTTTATATGCATGCTTTTGAGTGATACTGTAGAAATTATTTAACACAATGATGAGAATATCTGACATGAAATTACAATATCAGTGTTTCAATTTCAGGCTTTATAGTAATTAGCAAAGTCATCTGTTTCTATACAACTTAATTTCAAATATTTAAAATAAATGTATTCAACTGGAAAACTTTATGATGAGACTTTTCCATTTTCCTGTGTTCCCTGTCATGATGGTAAATTATCACTGTATACCGATTTACCTCTTAAAAGAACTGAATGTAAATTATTACTGTTTACCAATTTACCTTTTTAAAAAATAGAAACCTGAGACTTTAAGGAAAAGTTTGAGTCAAAGTTTTAGAATGAGCAGATGTGGAATGACTGGAAACACAATAATGACCCTCATGTTGATTAGAATGGCTGGAAAACTTCATGACCAGCCTTCTCATCATCATAAACATAAGTAATTTTAAATAATTATCATCTATTTGCTCTCCCATGTTAATTATTCATTACTTTCTAATTAAAACACAAAACTTTTTTTAAATTTAGTGTAGGCTAAATTTTTTTTTTCTTCTCTTCATTAGTGAAATATTTTGAATAGATCAGAATTTGGAAGTATGAGTTCACATATTAAATCATAAAAGACAGGAGTAGCATAAGCAGACATACATATATATCTGGATAGACTTATCCAACTGTACCAAACCAGGGATGGCTCAAACCCATAATGTTGTTACATATATATATATATATATATACACACAAATATTTTAAAATTATTCTGGCATCTTTCTTGAGCCTACCATTTGTATGCCATACATTAATTAAATAAACACATGCATACATTCTTTGTCAAAAGAAATTAACTTAGGTATTTATTTTAGAAGTAAATATAATTCTATAAATAATTCTGAAGCCCATACTATAATCACTAGAGCCTTGCCCATTGGCAAGAAAAAATAATAATTTGTGAGGAAAATTTGAATCATTGGTGTGGTGGCTAATTGGCATCTCAAATTTAATTTATCTAAAACTCCACCCCAAGTGTCTTTTTTTCACATCAGATCAACAGAAATCTTAGTGTCATCCTTGACATCTTTGTTTTTTATCTTATCTCTCAAATCTAATCTATCTTGTTGATACCTCATTTAAAATATATTCAGAATTCTTCAACATTTTGCACCTTAATATAAACCACTATCACTAAAAAAATTATCTGTCTATCATCTATCACCTATCTATTTCTCAAAATAAACTCTGTACTCAAACAGCTTCTGATCCATGGGCATAAATATGCCATACATCTGTGAACTGTCTACACAATACACATCTGTAACAAAAACAGAAAATTTCTGGGAGTTAGAGGAGGAAGGAGGCAAAGTAACCCGGATTCCTTGGATTTAGACGAGAAATAACTGGACTAATTATAAGAAGCAGATTCTACTCCCTGAATTTCTGTTATAAAAATTATCAATTTCCGCTGTCTAAAGATGCATTTTCTATGAAAAGAAGATACTGTAATGGCCCCGATATACCTCACAAGAATGTAAAGATTCAGGGATATTTTGCACAAAACATGCATTAATATTTTATAAGAAAGATGCAAATAAAATAACATTTCTCTCTTTATCTTTTAGATTTGAAGCTTATTTCCACTTCAACTTCTGTTTCAGCAGCTCTTAAGGCCTATTAGAATTGACAGTTCATGGATCCTACAGCATTTGTGGTGTTTCTTGTCAAAGTTACTAATGTCCTTTCCTTGTTTAATGGTCAAGATCCAGTCTTCCTCTTACTTCATCTATCTGATGTATCTTACACAATTAATTACCATTTCTCCTTGAAAGGTATTTTCCCTTGGCTTCCAAATGCTTCTGACTTTTCTCCTACTTAATTGGTCCTTTCTTTTCAGCCTTCTTTCTGGTTGCTTCTGATCTTCTCTAAACATAGGTGCGCTACAAAGTTTGGGTAGTGTCCCATCGACCTTTTATTTCTGTCTATACTCAGTCATTTCCTGAGTTTGTCCATTCTCATGCTTTTAAACATTATCTTTATGATAAAATTTCTAAAACTTACATATCTCCAAACGAATAATTTCTCCTAAACTTTGGCTTTATATATGTAGTTGATGACTCATTATATTCACTTGGATGTCTAATTGGCATCTTAATTTATCTAAAACAATCCCTGCTATCTTTTTTCACATTAGATCAACTTTAGCCATAATCTTCCTCAATTCAGTAATTGTAACTCTACTTTCCATATCCTCAGTACAGAAATTTTAGTGTCATCCTTGATATCTTTGTTCTTTATCTCTCAAATCTAATCTATCTTGTTGATACCTCATTCAAAATATATTCAGAATCCTTCAACGTTTTCCACCTCAATATAAACCATTATCATCTCTTTACTTAGATTGTGACAAAGCCCTCTAACTAATATTTGTTAGTTTTTATTTTTTTTCCTTAGCAGAATTCTCCATCAAGCACTGGATGATTCTATAAAGAGGTAAGCTATAGACCTGCTGCATATGACTGTACAGACTGTGCAGTGTGGAATTGTGGTTAACACCATTCATATGTCACTCATTGTGAAATTGTACATTTATTATGACAATGCTATGGCATATGGTTAGTATACAGTGTTGAGAAAGTAGTGTCTTTTTAAGGATTGACACAAAGGCACCATATGAGCCAGTGGTGACCTGAGATCATTTACTGTTCAGCTAACTGTCACACAATGTCTATCAATCACCCAGAATGAAAGTCAAAGTACATTTTGAGTCCAAAAAAGTTTTCTGTAACCTAGCCCCAGCCACATCTTTTCACTCATCTTCTATTCCTTTTTATCCAGTTCAATGCTTCTGAAAATTTTACCTACATAAGAATCAACGAAGAGTTTTGTCAAAATGCAGAATTGATTCAGTACATGTGGAAAGGTCCTTGGTTTTTGCATTTTTAACAAGCTCTTGGTTGATGTGAGTGGATGGTTCTGGTCAGGGGTCACAGTTTCCACCAATCTGTTTCTGGTCATGCTGTGCTTTCTCATAATTAAAAACATTTGTACTTGTGATTTGTTCTACATGAAGTATTGTATCTGTAGACACCCACAAGATTCATTCTCTCACCATTTTCTGGTTATTGCTTTTTCAGTTCTTTCTTTAAAGAAAACTTTCCCTGCCCATTTTGTTTCAATTGTAATCCTTTCTCTCTCCACTGGAATTCCCTTTTTACTTTCTTTTTTCTATAGCATTCACCAGTCCACATACTAAATTTGTCAATATTTTTATCTGTGACTAATGTAGAATGTAAGCACGATAAGGTCAGGATTTTTAGTTATTTTTAATATTTTTCATTTTTATATCTCTGGGATCTAGATATTGACATGTAGGAGATATTCAAATAAATGTTTTTTAATGAATGCTTTTTTTCTAATCCTTTTCCTCTTACTTGAGACTGTACTGAGAGTGAGGAAAGTGATTCATATTCTACAGCCTGTTTCCCTGCTGGCATATTTCACCATATAATTAATTAATGCTCCAATCATCTTTGCCTGCTATCTGTTATAAGTACATCATGCAACATTTACATAGAAGATTTAAGTGAATCATTGAACTCTATAAATAGATCTTAGAACACGTCAGTACAAATATTATTAGAAAAATAGGTATAACATTTCTGAGTAATTCTGATGCTAATAGCACCTTTCAGAAAAATAGTCATAAAAGGTGTTTAGAGTTTACAGAATTGATATACTACTACAGAGAGAATTTTTGCTTTTCACCCTATTGAATCTTTTACATATGAATAAGAAAAATACCAACATATAATGACTATCTGTGCAATGTGCATATAATTTTTAAAATAATAACATTAACACTTCTGTATTTCTAAGTGCAAGTGTACTTCATTTGATTACGCCTTACTTCATGGCACTTCTCAGATAGTACGCATTTTACAAACTGAAGGTTTGTGGCAATTTTGCATCAGCAAGTCTATTGGTGCTATATTTTCAAAAGAACGTGTTCACTTCTCATCTCTGTGTAACAGTTTTGGTAATTGTTGAAAGATTTCAAACTTTCTTATTGTTATTTTGTTTGTTCTGGTGATCTCTGATCAGTGATCTTTGACGATAATATTGTAAATTGTGTTGGTGCTCCACAAATTGTACTCTATAAAAAGACAAACTTAATTGATAAATGTTGTGTCTGCTTTAATTGTTCTACTGACCAGCCATTACCTGTGCCTTTCCCTCTGCTTGAAATTTTCTATTCCCTGAGACATAGCAATATTGAAATTAGGCCAACTAATAACACTACAATTACCTCTACCTGTTCAAGGAAAACTAAAATTTGCACATCTTTCACTTTAAATCAAAACCTATAAATGATGAAGTTGGGTGATGAGGGCATGCCAAAAGAAAGAGCAAAAGTTAGGCCTCTTGAGCCAAACAGCCAATTTGTTAATACAAAAAAAAAAAAAAAAAAAAAAGGAAAGAAAAAAGTTCTTAAAGGAAATTAAAGATGCTACTCCAGTGAATACATGAATAATTAAAAAAAAAAAGAAACAGACTTACTTATATGGAGAAGGTTTTTGTGATCTGGAGAGATGATCAAACCAGCCACAACATTCTCTTAAGCCAAAACCTAATCTAGTGTATGGTCCTAACACTCTTTCATTCCATAAATGTTGATAGGTGTGAGAAAGCTGATAGATGTGAGAAAGAAAAGTTTGAAGCTAGCAGAGGTTGGTTCTTATAGTTTAAGGAAAGAAGCCATTTCCATTATCATAAAAATGTAAAGCAGCAAGTGCTGATAAAGAAACTGTAGTAAGTTATCTAGATCTAGCTAAGATCACTGATGAAAGTGGCTACATGAAAAAACAGATTTTCTATGTAGACAAAGTAGTCTTCCATTGGAAGAAGATGCCATCTAGAATTTTCAGGACAAGAAAGGAGAGGTCAATGCTTGGCTTCAAATCTTCAAAGAACAGGCTGACTCTCTTGCTAGGGGCTAATGCAGCTAATGACTTAAAGTTGAAGCCAATGCTCATTTACCATTCTGAAAATCATAGGTCCCTTAAGAATTATGTTGTATCTACTCTGACTGTTCTTTATATATAAAATAACAAAGCTGGATGACAGCACATCTGTTTATGGCATGGTTTAGTGAACACTTTAAGTCTACTATTGAGACCTCTGCTCAGAAAAAAGATTCCTTTCAAAATATTACTGCTCATTGACAAAGCATTGAGTTACTCAAAAATTCTGATAGAGATGTTCAAAAAGATAAGTGTCATTTTTAAGTCTGCAAACACAACATGTATTGTGTAGTCCATAAATCAAGGCTTAATTTTGACTTACAAAAGTCTTAATATTTAGAAAACATATTTCATAAGGTTTTAACTGAATAGATAAAAATTCCTCTGATAGTTTTGGGTAAAGTAAATTGAAAATCTGGACAGGATTCATCATGCCAGATGCCACTAAAAACATTAATAATTAATGGTAGGGGCTCAAAATATCAATATTAATGGAAGTTTGGAAGAAGATGTTTCCAGTTTTCACAAATGATTTAGAGGGGTTCAAGACTTCAGTGAACAAAGTAAACATAGATATGGTGGAAATAGAAAGAGTAGTGAAGAATTAGAAATGAAGCCGGAAGGTGTGACTAAATTGCTATGATCTCATGCTAAAACTTGAAATGAAGTGTTGCTTCTTATGGATGACCAAAGAAATTGGTTTCTTGAGATGGAATCTACTGCTGAAGATGCTGTGAATAGTGTTGAAATGACAATATAGGAATTAGAATATAGACATACTTTGGAGATATTGGGAATTCAGTTTCAAACCACCTCTACAAAGGTGAATATTGCAATCAAGTGAGTTACACAAATGTTTTTGTTTCCCAGTGCATATAAAAGTTACATTTATATTATACTGTAGTTTATTAAGTATACAATAGCTATGTCTCAATGTACATATTTTAATTAAAAACACTTTATTGCTAAGAAATATTAATGATTATCTGAGTTTTCAGTGTGTCATAATCTTTTTGGTGGTGCAGCATTTTGCCTCAATGTTCATGGCTGCTGACTAATCAGGGTGGTGGTTGCTGAGGACTGGAGTTACTGGTGAAATTTTCTAAAATAAGACAGCAATAAAGTTTTCTGCATTGATTGACTTTTCCTTACACAAAAATTTCTCTGCAGCATTTGATGCTATTTGGTAGCATTTTATGCACAGAATTTCTTTGGAAATTGGTGTCAGTCCTTTCAAACCCTGAAGCTGCTTTATTAACCGAATTTATGTAATATTTAAATCCTTTGTTGTACTATTTCGAAACAGTGTTTTTAAATTTACTTTTATTTATTAAATTTAAGAGATGCAAGTGCAATTTTGTTACATACATAAATTGTGTAAAGGTGAAGTCTTGGCTTTTCACTTTTAGAGTATAACAGCCATCAACCAAATAGTGTGTATTGTACCTAAGTAATTTCTCATTACCTCCCACTTTTGCCCTTCCATCCCTCCCAGTATCCAATGTCTATCATTCCACACTATAGGTGCATGTGTCGATATTATTTAGCTTCCACTTACAAGTTAGATTTAAAATATTTTTCTGAAATATTACACAACTATTATGAAATATGAAATATATTTGTTATAATTGTATCTGAGAATTTTTATATCTCCAAATTTTTTGTGTACTTTTTTGCAGATAGCTGTTATAGTGACTAACTCATGAGAGTTTTCTTCTTTAGGTGTTCCATTGTTATTCTTTTTTAGTATGAGATTTTATTTCATAAAAAGTGATTCCTGATTCTTTTACCCCCTTGTGTGAACATTCCCTGAGGGAATATTTGTGTTTTCTCATTCATGGTCCGTGAAGAACTAACTTATACCACTAATTTTGGCTTTGATGACGATGATGATGATTTTAGGATATAGAAATAATGTAAACTCTGGACCTAAAACATTTTTAAATAACTTGTGCTAAGTTTCAGCATTAAGGCTTCGATTTAGGACCAGGGAACAAAGATAAAGATGATGGTATTCCCTTGTATTAGTTCATGTTTTCCATTAGATGTGCACAATAATCCTATGAGGTAGGCAATTTTAGGTCAATATCATAGTTGAGAAAAATTAAGGAAGGGAAGTATCAATTAAGTTACCAAAGAATTCCCAACCAAAAGTATAGGACTCAACTGTATGTTTTCTAAATTAAACTTTCACCTATATATCTATATGATAATGTTGTATTTTAGATGTTTAAAATTAATTAATCCATAATTATATAAAAATTTAGTTGAATTCTAAATTTGGAAATATTTTCTAATACTTCCAAAATATTTTGCTTTAAATGAAGTATGATAGTTCTAAAATTATCTTCTCCTTTTTCTCTCTCAACTATTTGAACTATTTGACCACAAAATGTGTTATGGTGATAACGTGATTATAAAAATACCTAAGTGTATTTCATTACACATAAATTTACATTTTGAACTATAATCAAAATTATAATTAAACTCAATTAACAAAAATATGGATGAATTTCATTAAGGCATGAATAAGCCTTAATCATCTGTCAATGAGTTCAGAGACATGTGTTTCCTTTGAGCCCTTAAGAACAGCTTTAAATAGAAAGCAGCAGGAAATTGTTACTGATACAAAAGATGGAGTGCTCAGCCAGGTTGCGGGCAGTGTTCCAGGAAATGGGAGAAGAAAAATTAAAATTTCTCTGTACTGCTAGTTTTGAGAGTCAGAAATACCAAAGATTATATGATGGCATTACAAGGTGTTGTTATGATTCAAATCAGAAGAACTCAGTTCGAGATTCAAATTGATATGAAATATTGGTTAGTAAGATTTTTTTCTTTTTAAGTTTTTCTCCATTTGTAGAATGAGGGCAGCCATTTCTATCCTCATGACTAGAATATCTAGGTTTTTACTACATGCCATGTATAAATCTAATCACTTGACATGTATATTATACTAATCATCACATTGAAAGTATGAGGCAACTAGGTATCATTGTTATTCCCACTTGTAAATTAACAACTGAGGCACAGGAAGTTTGATTTCAGTGACTGATTCACCAATAATAATAATTATCTCTGAGGGACATTGTGAGAATGCACATGCAGTATTTAGGAAAGCAATTGTTTCTGGCACAGGGTTGATGTTTCATGAACAAAGGATATTTTATTCTGAGACTGAGCTTTTGAAATGGAGAAGAAAACCAATTCTAAGTCAAGTGAGGAGCGATAAAAGATCCCTTGGCCCAGATAGAATCAACCTGCTCCATCTCTTAGATGATATACCTGACACCTATCTGCTCTGCCTTCTTTGAAGATTTGCCAGAGTTTAGAAATCTTTCTCCACTTTTATTTTCAACTGCAACTTTCACTGTGTTGGGAACATACTGAATGTGAAATAAATCTTTGTTACATGAACCTGGTATTGAACTCCTTCCTCATCTTCAAGTATGATAAGCATGACTTAAATACTGCAGTATCATCACGTTAAACTGGCAACGGTGTGTTTATGAATGCAAGCAGAGTTCCACTTCCATGAAGTGGTTATCCAGTTACTACAAGAATTTGAACCATAAATACACCATCTATCCTCTTTGTACAGTTAATGTGAGAGTATGTTTTACACTTGTAGTATTTTGTTTGTCCCTCACAACAGTTCCTGAGTAGCCATTATAAGTTTACTTATTTTATTGATAAAGAAATTCAGATCTCACCAAGGCATATAACCTGCTTCATTTCATAGAACAAGTAGGATTTGAAGTGGAGATTTAAACCCAGATCTCCGGCTTTTAAGGACATTTTGTCATTTAATAAGTATTACTTCCAATGGCATTTTTGAGGCCATGTCTTGCAGTGTTGTCTAATGTTAGAGAAAAAAAAATCTTTTTTTTTCTTCTTTCAAAGTTGTAATATATCTCCAAGACAGGGACCAATAAAAAGGCTCTGACAACTTCAATGAGTAGCCCCTGAAAAATAATGGTAGTAAAAACCTGCCATAATGCCATAAATAGGATCCTATACATTTAATCAGGTGCTCTGCAAAGTGCCATTGTAGTAGGAGTCATAAAGTAACAGGGCAAGCCTGCTCGCCTAGCCACCCTGGAACTTCAAGGTCCCACGTGGATCCCATTATGACTTTATTTGCATTATCAAAGGACACAGTATTGTGCCTCTTAATTTTAAACACTTTTTAGACATATTTTTATGTCTTGTTTATCTCTGTTCTAAGGATCTGGCTTACCACTTGGTACCTGGAAATGAGATAAATATATTTATGTTTTTAATTGTATCTTAATAATTTAAACACATGCTATGTTAACTCCTTAAATGGTTCTATACGTGGCTGAGATATGAATTATTTCTTATTCAGTTACCTTCTGCTAAACCATGTCACTACATGAAATTATTTACTTGTTAATTTTTTAGGCACATTCCCTCTACATCTTTCAACTCAAAATAAAGCACATTTTGAATGAGCGGAATCTTGTCTATTTTGTTCACTGTTAAGCATCCACTTGTGAAGCAACACCTACCACAGTTTTGGAGACTAAATATTACTGGACAAGAAAATGAATGAATTACCTAATACTGCTGTGAAAAAGTAGAGTGTGATCCTCTCAATGAACAAAAGAATTAGTTAAGGCTGCAAACAGAGGAAAAAAAAATTGCCCTTCTCAATTCAAAACTATATAATTTAATCATGTATAAAAATAATCTAGAAAGTCTCTAGAGAATCAAAATATGAAACCTAATTCACTAAATCACAGAATATTATATCTGGGAATAGGCCTGCTTGGAGTTTAAAGGTAAGTTTAATAGAAATGTCTGGCAGTTACTTCATAAAGCTTATTTTTTTCAGAGGAACTAACTGGCTGAAAATATGGAAAAATGCAAAACAAGTGCCATTTAATTATAAATTGTTCATTAAAACTGTACCCTGGAGGATTGCTTCTAAGTGACACTTTTCTTTTTCACTTCAGTTACTTTTAATTTGCATATATGGAGGAATAAGAATTACATTTTTTAACATGTATTCTAATATCCATTCTATGTACTCAAATTAGCGCAAAGGATGCTTCTCTCATAACTACAGTTTCTGCGTAATTTGGTCCCTATTCAGCTCATATAAACCAAGTTACATTTTTAACTGCCATACATGCAGACATCAACCACTGTCTCTCCATATTTAAAAATAAAGAGGCGGTTTATTAAAATTAATGAAAAGACACAGTAGAACATGAATGTCCTGAATATCAACTATAACAAGATAACAATGCAGGCCTTTTAACTCTTTCTCACCCTCTCTCTATTTATTCTGCTGCATTGTCTTCTTGAAATCCAACATTTGCCAGCCAGAGCACAATTAGGGGAAGAATCAGTGAGAGACCATTTGAGAGCAAATCGTGCAAGTCCACTTTTCTACTTCTTTCTAGCTAAGGTCTTGATCACAGCATTGGCGGAAATGGGAGTGACATGGTTTGGCTCAGTGTCTCCACCCAAATCTCCTATTGAGTTGTAATTCCCATTGTTTTAGAAGGGCCCTAGTGGGAGGTGATTGAATCATGGAGAAGGACTTCCCCCTCACTGTTCTTGTGATAAAGTTCTCATGAGATCTGGTGGTTTCAAAGTGTGTAGCACCTCCCCATTTACTCTGTCTCTCTTCTGCAGGCCATGTGAATATATGCCTGCTTCCCCTTTGCCTTCTGTCATAACTGTAAGTTTCCCAATGCTTCCCCACAAGCAGAAGACTGTACAGCCTGCAGAACTGGGAGCTGATCAAACCCCTTTTCTTTCCAAATTACCCAGTGTCAGGTATGTCTTTATAGCAGTATGAGAACAGACTAATACAGAAAATTGCTACTGAGAGTGGGGTATTGCTATAAAGATACCTGAAAATGTAGAAATAGCTTTGGAACTAGGAAATGGGCAGAGGTTGAAACAGTTTGGTTGGCTCAAAAGAAGACAGGAAGATGAGGGAAGGTTTGGAACTTCCTAGAGACTTGTTGAATGGTTTTGGCCAAAATGCTGATAGTGATATGGACAGAGATGACCAGGCTGATGAGATATCAGATGGAGATGAGGAACTTACTGGAAACTAAAGTCAAGTTTGCTCTTGCTATACTTAAGCAAAGAGACTAGTGGCATTGTGCCCCTGCTCTAGGGATCTGTAAGAGTTTAAAACTGAGAAAGATGATTTAAGGTATCTGGCAGAAAAAATTTCTAAGCAGCAAAGTGTTTAAGGCATAGCCTGGCTGCTTCTAAAAGTCCATGCTCATATCCATTCACAAAGAGATGGTCTGAAACTGGAACTTATATTTAAAAGGAAAGCAGAACATAAAAGTTTGAAAAATTTGCAGCCTGACCATATGGCAGAAAAGGAAAACTCATTTTCTGAAGAGAAATTCAAGCCAGCTGCATAAATCTGCATAAGTAAAGAGGAGCCAAATATTAACAGTCAAGACAATGGGGAAAATGCCTCCAAAGCATTTCAGAGACCTTTGCGGCAGCACCTCCCATCACAGGCCTGGAAGCCTACAAGGGAAAAATGGTTTCATGGGCCACGCCAGGGGCCCTACTGCTCTTTGCAGCCTTGGGACATGGCATATGGCACCCTGCATTGAAGTTGCTTCAGCTCCAGCTATGGCTAAAAGGGGCCAAGATACAGCTCAGGCTGTCACTTCAGATGGTGCAATCCCCAGGTCTTGGCAGCTTCCGTGTGTTGTTAAGCCTGTGGGTGCTCAGATGGCAAGAGCTGAGGCTTGAGAGCCTCTTCCTAGATTTCAGAGGATATATGAAAATGCATGGATGTCCAGGCAAAAGTCTGCTGCAGGGTAAGAACCCTAATGAAGAACTTTTACTAGGGAAATGCAAAGGGAAAATGATGGGTTGTAGCCCCCAAACAGGGTCTTCAACTGAGGCACAGCCTAGTGGAGCTATGAAAAGGTGGTTATCATCCTACAGACCTCGGAATGATAGAACCAACAACAACTTGTATTGTGCACCTAGAAAAGCCACAGACACTAACCCCCAGCCTGTGAAAGCAGCTGTAGGGGCTGTACCTTGCAGAAACATGAGGTGGACCTGCTTAAGGCCTTCGGAGCCCACCCCTTGCATCAGTGTGAGAGCGATGTGAGACATGGAGTCAAAGGAGATTATTTTGGAGCTTTAAGATTTAACTTTCTTGCTGTATTTTGGACTTGCCTGGGGTATGTAGTCTCTTTGTTTTGGCCAATTTCTCCCCTGTGGATTGGGAGCATTTACTCAATGCCTGTATCTCCATTTATCTTAGAAGTAATTAACTTGCTTCTGATTTTATAGGCTCATAGGAGGAAGGGACTTGCCTTGTCTCAGATAAGACTTTGGACTTGGACTTTTGAGTTAATGCTGGAATGAGTTAATACTTTGGGAACTGTTAGGAAGGCATGATTGTGTTTTGAAATGTGAGAAGGACATAGACTTGGGAGGGGCTGGGGCAGAATAATGTGGTTTGGCTCTGTGTACTCACCCAAATCTCATGTCTAATTGTGATTCTGAGCGTTAGAGGAGTTGTCTGGTGTGAAGTGATTGAATCATTGGGCAGGACTTTCCTCTTCACTGTTCTCATGAGATCTGGTTATTTTTCAAAGTGGGTAGAACTTCACCCTTTGCTCTGTTTCTTTCTCCTGCCAGTCATGTGAAGATGTGTTTGCTTCCTTTTGCCTTCTGTCATGACTAAGTTTCCTGATGCCTCCCTAGAAACAGAAGCCTGTATAACCTGTAGAGCTGCGAACTGACTAAACCTTTTTTCTTTATAAATTACCCAATCTCAGGTATGTTTTTATAGTAATGTGAGAACGGACAAATACAGAGAGAAAACTCTGGGACTGTAGGCAGCAACATTTTGGTTGTACCAAAAGTACAGAAAATATAAGAAATAGTGAACAAAATATAATTATGCCCTTCTAATAGCCATGCTGTACCTGAAAGCAGAAAATTGTAAAGATGAACCTATAAAATGTGAGAGTACCTGTCAAAAGACAAGAATTTCATAGGTGATCATAAAATGTATCATCAAAACTGAGGCAATTCTCTAAGTGAAGAGGGTTGCTATTAATAAGATCTTTGGAAAGACAAAAACTCACTTCTATGTCTACTGAGGTATTAACTTGCATCTTAAAGTAAAGGAAACTATGCAATGCTAGGGTGAGATTACTGTCTAGGGACGAAAAAAAAAATTCTTAAACAATTGTGGATATGATTTTTTTTGCAAGTATTATTTTCTGATCTTTATGTCAGATCATTGTTTTTATAGGATCATTATTTTAATAGGAATTATATATATATGTGAAAATATACATATTCACATATGTTCATATAATATAGATGTGTTAATATATAATAAATTTATATTTTTGTGTGAATTATATGTAAATATATATTTACACACATGAGTAAATTTATATATGTGTAAATTATATAAATCTATATGAATATATATTTGTATATTTTATATATATAATATATAAAACAATATATAAATGTATTTTATATGAAATATATGTATATATTTTATATATAATATATAATATATAAATATATTTTATAATATATAATATGTAATATATTTTATATGAAATATATG
>CAUYLG010036728.1:0-49276 GCA_963573385.1 Cacajao melanocephalus | reverse complement strand
ACATATCTACCACCATCTGATTTTTGACAAACGTGACAAAAACAAGCAATGGGGAAAGGATTCCCTGTTTAATAAATGGTGTTGGGAAAACTGGCTAGCCATGTGCAGAAAGCAGAAATTGGACCCCTTCCTAACACCTTACACTAAAATTAACTCCAGATGGATTAAAGACTTAAACATAAGACCTAACACCATAAAAACCCTAGAAGAAAATCTAGGCAAAACCATTCAGGACATAGGCATAGGCAAGGACTTCATGATCAAAACACCAAAAGCATTGGCAACAAGGGCCAAAATAGACAAATGGGACTTAATCAAACTCCACAGCTTCTGCAAGGCAAAATAAACAGTCATTAGAGTGAATCGGCAACCAACAGAATGGGAAAAAATATTTGCAGTTTACCCATCTGATGAAGGGCTGATATCCAGAATTTACAAAGAACTAAAACAGATTTACAAGAAAAAAACAAACAAGCCCATTCAAAAGTGGGCGAAGGATATGAACAGACACTTTACAAAAGAAGACACACATGAGGCCAACAAACATATGAAAAAATGCTCATCATCGTTGGTCATTAGAGAAATGCAAATCAAAACTACATTGAGATACTATCTCACGCCAGTTAGAATGGCAATCATTAAAAAATCTGGAGACAATAGATGCTGGACAGGATGTGGAGAAATAGGAACACTTTTACATTGTTGGTGGGAGTGTAAATTAGTTCAACCATTGTGGAAGACAGTGTGGCGATTCCTCAAGGACCTAGAAATCAAAATTCCATTTGACCCAGCAATCCCATTACTGGGTATATATCCAAAGGATTATAAATTGTTCTACTATAAGGACACATGCACACGAATGTTCATTGCAGCACTGTTTACAATAGCAAACACTTGGAACCAACCCAAATGCCCATCGATGATAGACTGGACAGGGAAAATGTGGCACATATATACCTTGCAATATTATGCAGCCATCAAAAACGATGAATTCGTGTCCTTCATAGGGACATGGATAAAACTGGAAACCATCATTCTCAGCAAACTGACACAAGAACTCAAAATCAAACACCGCATGTTCTCACTCATAGGTGGGTGTTGAACAATAAGAACACATGGACATAGGGAAGGGAGCACTACACACTGGGGTCTGTTGGGGGGGAAATAGGGGAGGGACAGCGGGAGGTGGGGATTTGGGGAGAAATAACATGGGGAGAAATGCCAGATATAGGTGAAGGGGAGGAAAGCAGCAAATCACACTGCCACGTGTGTACCTATGCAACAATCTTGCATGTTCTTTACATGTACCCCAAAACCTAAAATGCAATAAAAAATATAAAAGAAAAAAAAAAGAAAACCATATTTAATGTTGGGGTCCCAGGAACAATTTGAAAGATGACATTGGTCTTCCTTGGGCATAGGGTTGAGACTCTGCAAAGTAGTACCTGTTCTTCAAACATCAAGAAGACAACAGTAGAAATGCTCATCTCTAATTTGCCAAACAAATGCATTGTGATAAGAATTCTCTGCTTTTTATCTTAAACTTTAAAGTATATAAGTACTATCAAAGGGTGCTAATTTAAAGTGCAGGACCCCAAGCCCAATATCTAAAGTGTCTATCTCAATGGGCCAGGTATAGAGTTTGAACAAGTCTATTTCTCTTAACTGATTCTGAAACAAGTAGTCTGATGACCATGAAGAAACAGACCTTAAGTGTTTTCTGTGTTTTTTTTTCCTGAATATACTTTGTAGAGGATTAGAAAATATAAGATGAAAAAAATACTGAGAAGAAAGCATAATCACCCATAGTCCTACCACTCCAACACAGCTACTGCTTAATCAGCACGATAGCTTCTAGATACGTATGTAACAGTCCACAGATTTTTTTCATTATGTATATTTATATATACATAATATATTGTTACATATATTTTGTAATTTTACATGTATAATTTATTATAATAGATCAAAAAGTTTTCTCTAGTCATTAAAAACTGCCTAAGTATAAAATTAGGTGTTATTAAAATATTTTCTCAAGATTTTGAGTACATGGTTCCATGATCATCTAATGTACAGTGTAGCTAATAAAAAGTCTAATGGTTGATTTCTGGTTGCTTTATACGTGACTTTTCAAACCATCTCTCAAAACATAACAGATGTAATTTATATGCTTGAGAATCTGAAATTGCATCCAACCTGTGTAGGATAAAGAAAAAATAAACCTAAAAAATTGGAAAAGTTAAACAAATAGAATTCTGTTAAATGTATTTTCTATATTTTCCTTTATTCATTTAACAGTAGACCTTAGATTTTTTTTCCAAATTAGTATTTTAAGATCTCATATTGAATTGCCAAGTAGCATTCAGTTTATGAATATACCATAATCTAAGCCCTCCCAAAATGATGGACATTTAAATATTCCAAATTTTGCCCAATTAAAATCAGTGCTGCAGTAAACATGTTTGGACATAACTACTGGAAGCATGTTCAAGTATATCTATAATATGGGTTCCCAAGCATAAAATTTGCTGTTAAATAATTTTTTAAATATTGTTAGGCTGCTATTGCAAATACTGAGATAAGATACTGAGATAAGATTTGTGTGTAAGAAACTTGGTAGGGGATACTCTAGTTATTAATATCTATGAGTGAGTGAAAGGAAACGATGAATTTGCAGTAAAGGCTTCAGCCAAACCCAACAACCAGGTCAGGAACTGAGATATCCTTTAAAGGCATTCTGCAGCAGGGTAAGTGGGCTTAGCTTTTTGTAGTTTTAGATCAACCAGTTTTGCTGCCCCAAGAAAAGAGCATCGTCTTGGTCATTGTAACGCCCTCCAATCCCAGAGGCATTCAGCTGAAAGATGTCAGCTGACAACTCTGAGCAGCTGAGATAATGAGTGCTTCCTACTTGAGGGAGTAGGGGTTTGGCCAGTGAACCAAAACATTTGCTACCATCTACCACTTTATGTTCATTATATCCACCTGTCTTACACAAATTCTGATAGCAACTCCTAACCTCGTGCTCCTCTTTTTTTCAGGAAAATTGATGAGATAGATAAAAATTAGTGGAATGAACTACCGTCCCTTAAGTTCACAAATAATTTTCAGTATCTCACTCTTCTACTTTATTCTACGTATTCCTCACCTCTGATAATCACCTTTGCTGGCCAAGGTGACTTGCCTGGTAGAATGACCCAGACCTTCTTCCAGTGAGGCCCTAGTCCTCTAAATAAAAAAAATAATAACAATACAATAAAATAAAAGCATTTTTCTTCTACACGTCTAACTAAAACCTCTAAACTTCTAGCCAAGAACTATGGGGATGGCAAGCACATATTTCATGAGTGGTCACAGGAAATAATGGTGAGTGGAGTATTCTTTTATCTACCCCTTTGTTTCTGGACTTCTTTTTAAATTCTGTCTCTTGGAGGTACAGTACTATACACTGGTCATTGATTTGGAGTATACACTGCATCCTGACAAATGGCACCCACGTTCTTAGGGTATTATATCCAAACTAATATTTGGCTATACTTTCCCCAGAACTCAAGACTAGTGGTTTCTGAGTGGTATAGCATGGGACTAAACCAGTGAACTCCATTTTTTATGTATTTATTCCCTCATCTCCTTTTCTCTGAATTAAGATCACAGGTTATAAATCCTTATCATTCCACGAGATTTCAAATAGGAGTTCTGGCTACAGTCCTATAGGCAGATAAGGTAAACTCACACTCGAAGTCTAAGTCAATTTTAGAAAAAGATGAATATCTGCCTCTATAAGGATGGAAAACATTCCAAAACAACATGAAACCAAGTGGCTGGTTGGTATTTTAGATTAATGATGCCAAAAGGGGTCCTCAGGGTTGGTCTTTGTTAAAATTGAAACCAAGGATTGAGCACCCATGGTGAGAGCCCATATCTTTAGGCATGTACAAACGCTTCATCCCTGACCCAGTGTCTTTTGAATCCATTTACCCATTGTGCCAACACTGGAGTGGTCCATGGCATGTTGGCTGACATCAGGTGACTGAATCATGTATTTTCAGAGCTCCTTTCACAGGAACTGTATGTGAAGAATAGTAACACATAACACAAATATCTTCATACTTTATGCCCTCTGTAGTAGCTCAGTCTTCATGCTTCACCAGAACTCCTTGCCCCACGTCCTCTAATCTTTTTATAATTCTTCTATACCACTGACCAGCCAAATAAGTCATTTATTATTTTCTATATGCTATTTCATATTCTTACCTAAGGCTGTTTCTCTTTCCACATCAATCGATCGACCAAGTGCAACTGAAGAGTTCAGTCCCAGTTCCAAATTTGATGTGTGATTTTTCAGGCTCTATTAAAGTCTTTACCTGGCAGACCTCATGGAGGGAAAGCTGTCCTTCCCACAAAAGACTTGGTGCACAATCAGTGCATTGGAGTTTCTGGAAGGAGTTGCAGGGATTCAGGCCTACTCTAGCCAGCCATGCTCATATATGCTTGTCTTCATTCTTAGCTTAGGCACCTCTATTCAGAGGCCTGATGGGAAATATTTTTCAGGCACCTCTTCTTTACGAAGAGTACTTGAAGACACTTTTCTCCACTTCAACTCAATTCTTTTAGACTTGTGCCGTCAAGGAAAAAGAGAGTAGAACACTTAGGGATCACTTCACCCAGCAAACAGAAAAGACCTGAGAGAGTGTGTTAGTTTGCCTTGATGTTGAAACACGTATTGTATTAAGCTTAGTGAAGAAGATTGGTTTCTTACATGAACATCACTACAAACCTCCTTCTTCAGACTACCCTGATAAACTGTGACTCTGCCTAAAGGGGAGGTGCAAGGTGTTGAGTGAATGAGAGTGCAAATACCTGAAATCCTCTTCTTACTCATCTGGGTGCTAGGTAAGCTCTGGCACACTGACCCACCTGTGATAAACTTTTTGCCACTCATAAACATATTTGGGCCTCCCTCACAGAGCCAGCCCTAAAAAACATGCTTAGACTTACAAGGAAGTAGTGGGAATAGCATATGATGAGATCATTAATAGACGTATATTTCTAGGTTTATTCACGCCTCTCCTGATGGTTATTGAGGCCACTGCTCGAAGTCAGGTTCATTGTTTTACAACACAATCTGACTCTTAACTGACAAATTTCCTGGCATGCAAAAAGTGGCTGCTGCCAAGAAATCAAAGACTGACTAGGTAAAAGAGCAGCTGGAGAGTAGTAAACAGGCATTCTCTGCTGGACCATCCTGGCAAAGGCCTTCCAGAAAAGATCACTGAATATGGTCTCTCAACAATGGGGTCTCAAGGAGATTGATGGGCTCCCTGCCAAGGAACCTGTGGCCAGGTTTAGGCCGTGAGAGGCCCAACAGACAAACTCTCGGGGGTTCAAGTGGTGTCAGTCCCTGTGATTGGCACTGGCACTGTTCCTTCTGAGCCTCCTGGTGGGCCTGAAGATGAGCTGAATGGTCCATTCAGCCTCTGCCAGGTCTTTCAGTATTCCACAATAAACAAGACTTAAAGTTAGACTGAGGTCCCTCTGTCTTCAAAGGGAACAAGAAGCCCTACTTCACGGTCATAGTCCAACGGAGAGGTGATGGGATCTAGTACTTCTTGGGCCTTTTGGAGATAAGTACACAAGTAACTTATGATTCCCACAACCCTTGGCGCCAAGATAAGGAGAAACAGATCACGCTGTCTGAAACTGGGTGTGAGGCTACCATCACTAGCATCTTTAACCAGGCCTGACTATAGATGGGTCACTTCAGGTTTCTACAAATCTCCATTGTATGGCCCCCACCACCGAATGTGTAGTTGGTATAGATGTATTATGTATGTGCACCCTACTCACCTTCACCTATAGCCCTGGCAAGAATTGATGCAGTTAGGACCATCTTAGTGGGACATGTGGAAGACTGTTAATTTGCTCCACTACTGACAACTGGTGCTGTTATTCCCTCCAAAACTAACCACTCTTTGGCCAAACGTAAGAAAAGTGAAATTCTCTATGAGACTATTTCTCTATTCTATAGCCCTATCTGGCATGTGCACAAGGCTCTGGATGCCCAGAAACTCAACTTTGAGTATTGGAGGCTCAATGCTGTCATGCCACTCTCAGAAATGATGGAACCAGATGTTGTGACTGTCACAGGAGCTATTGCTCAAGCTAAGGGATCTTGGTGTGCATCAATTAATATTACAAATGCTTTTACAGCATCTCCTTCAAATCAGATTATCATGATCAATTTGTCTTTATGTGGAATGGATTCAAATGTACTGTAATGTCCTTGCTTAATGCTATCTAAATTATCTGGCTATCGGTCATCAACAGATAGGTCATAACCCAGAAAAATATCACTCCTAGAGAAAATACTAGGCTTTCACTATATTGATGCCATCTCGTGGTGGGCACAGACAAGGCCATCATCCAACAAAAACTGTATGCCCTCTTGACCTACAAGTGACAATATGGCCAGTCCATTACTAAAAAGTATAAGGATCTAGCAATTAAGTAAAATTCCTGGGTATGATCCAGGACGGTGTGCAATTCTAGAGCAGACATTTATCAAGCATTTGACTCTCTCTACATGCACAAATAGAAAGAGGAGCCCTAATCAACAAGATTCCCTTAGAAGGATCTTCCTACAATCCACTCAAGTTACTCCTCCAATCCACCCAGGCCCTACCAATTCATATTTGCTGTTTGAGTAACAGGTTTTATCAACCTTTCAGTTTGACAACTGAAACCTATGGGAGAAGAATAGAGGTTAGAGGTATCTATTGGTCCTCTGGACTCATAGGCTCCCCAAGACAGCTTAAAAGTATGCACGCTTTAAAAGATTATTATTGGCTTGTCACTGTGCCTTGGTGGTTACTGAGTGCATGGCCCATGGTCATGAAGTAGTCTTGTAACTGAAGATCTCAGTCACATCTTGGGTCTGAACATAGCCCTCAAACTGCCAGGTGGAGGAAGCTAAGAAATTCTCTCTAGAGGAATAGAATTGGAACATAGAGAAGTGGGTAAAATCTGGCCACATGGGTTTCAACACTATAAAAAAGCTTGCAACACCATAAAAAAGCTTCAGGAATGCTCTTCTACCCCTAGGCATAAGCTCCAAGAGCCACTACCTCCACTGGCCCAGAGGAAACACAGATATAGAAACCTCCTGGACCATCAATGAGCCTGGTTCACTAAAAGCTCTTCCCAGTTAACTTATACCAGGAAGGAAAAGGGTACAGCTGCCATCTCAGCTAAGAGAGACCAGTCCTTCACTGAGCACAGTAAAGGATGTTCAGCACAATGAACAGCACTTCATATAGTGTGGATGGCTATCCAGGCCACCCCAGCTGATGAGATATGCTACATTTGCACTGACTCACAGTCTGTGGCCAATGTCCTGACCATTTGGTTAGGCCACTGGCAAGTCCAACTGCCATATAAACAAGCTTCCCTATGGGGTTGAGACATTTAAAAAACAGATTGCTCCATTCCTAATAAGGTTTTCTTGTAAAGGTTGACGATCACCAGAAAGGCCCTTGGACTGACAAAGAGAAATAGAACCAAAGAGCAGACCACATTTGTCAGTTAAACTCAGAGGCTGAATTGTGTTCTAATCCAGAACAAGCAGATGCTCAATCTACTGCCTTCTGGATCCATGAGGAATTTTTATACCATCCTAGACTGGCCTACATGCATAGGCTACCTCTGTGGCCTGAACATGCCAAAACAACATAAAAAAGGTTTTCCTCTGGCCAGACCATGGCCTGACCGAAGCTAAAAAGGCTGCCTGAGAAAAAAATCTCTCCAGCCAATGACCAAGGAGTTTCTGATGAATAGATCACACTGGGCTTCTCATCTAGTCAAGAGGATTCCACCAGATCCCGACCATAGCTGATACTTTCTCTGAATTTGCGCAGGCATCCTTGTGCATTCCACTGACTCAGGCCACACTATCCAGATCACACAGGACCATACGTGTTTCTTGGTCAGGTTTTCTGAGGGGATTTAATTTGATAATGGCTCCAAATTGTGTCTCAAGTTATGTATCAAGGGGCCCAGTCTCAGGGCACACAATAAATTCTTTATATTCCGTATCACCGCCAAGCTGCAATGAAGACTGAGCATTTTAATGGATAATTAAAAGACAGAGTTAAGTGGCCGATAGCACAAGTAAAGATAACCCTAGCCTGACATCGAGGGAAAGCAGTCTGGGGTCTCAATGCAGCACTTCTCTGAAAGCATACTTCTAATTCATGCTGTATATGTTACTAAGTTGTCTGACCTCTTCCTTCAATTGCACACCCCTTTTTAATAAGTACTGACAGCAGGGACTCTGGAGGGGACCTGCAAAGGCCTTCCTTCCCCTTCACTCTCTTTCTTAAAACTCAAATACTTGAAAGACTAGAATGGCTATTAAACAATGAGGAGTGGGAGACAGTTACCTCTTCTATTTACTACCTGGGTGTACAAGTTGAATTTTTTTTGCCTATGAGGACTTCAAAAATAATGACCATGAATTTGAGTTCTCTAGTTCAATATTTTCCTTAAGGTGGCCCTGATGCTTCTTCCCATGTAGCCTCATGGGATCAATATCAGAATACAAAATGTTACTGAACCACAAAAAGGCCAGAAGACTTTCATATATCATCCTAGGAAATGGATTAAGGGTTCTATCTTTACTCATGGTACAGGAAAGATTGCCTATATTGCATTCAATGAGAAAAGGCCTCCTTAACTGACACCAGATGAACACCTTCAAACCTAAGAGCCTGTGCAGGACAGGAAGGGTAGAGAAATCTAACCTCTCTTCTCTCTCTCTCCTGCAGAAGAGCCCGTGATGCCTGCCTTGCCAAATCTGTTGCTTTCTCTTCCACCATCTCCCAGAGGGCTAGATTTCCAGGAATAGCAGGATGTCAGCATTTCTGGTTTTACTACAAGCTTGTTCTGGAGGTTAAGGTCTGGATGAGTGTGGATAAAAGGAGGAAACTGCGGTGAAAGGCAATTGGGGGGTTGGGCCTGGTTAGTACTTGGATGGGAAACCGCCTGGGAATACTGGGTGCCATAGGCTTAAAAAAAAAATTGTTAGGTTCATCTGAGATATAGGTTAAACTGCAAGTCAGCTGGTTTACTGGAGAGAACTGGGAAAAGACACAGCTGAGAACATCCCCCTTGGGGTCAGAACAAATCTCAAAAACTGACTGCAAAGGTAATTATCCCTTCAAAAGAGACCAAATTTGATTGGATTTATCTGTAATGTAATTTATGGAACTAGACACTGTTAAAAACAATAGAGCAACAGCCATCAATAAGTGGAGTTTAACAGCTGGGCAATGTCTGGAAAACAGTCAGTCAAAAAGAGCCCTGTCAAAAAAACAGTCACCTTAGAGTGAGTGTGTCCATACCCAAGGCTGTACATCCTGCGAAGCCACATCAGAGGCTTCATTCTGCAGATCAGAAATCGACTTCACAAAAATAATAGCATCAGTTACTAAACAGCTAAACAAGAAAACATAAAGTATAAGATGAGGGGTAAGGAGAAGTATAGTACCAGTACCCAGAGCTGCTACAAAAAAAACTCCAGTTTCCATGGCGATGGTCAATGGGTACAAAAATGTATTTACATAGAATGAAAAATAAGATGTAGTATTTAATAGTACAACATGGTGAGTACCGTTAACAATAATTTAATATATCTTTTTTTTTTTTTTGAGACAGAGTCTCACTCTGTCACCAGGCGCCAGGCTGGAGTGCAGTGGCACGACCTCAGCTCACTGCAACCTCCACCTTCTGGGTTCAAGCAATTCTCCTGCCTCAGCCTCCCCAGTAGCTGGGACTGCAGGTGCGTGCCACCATGCCCAGCTGATTTTTTGTAGTTTTAATAGAGACGGGGTTTCACCATGTTGGCCAGGATGGTCTCGATCTCTTGACCTCATGATCCGCCTGCCTCGGCCTCCCAAAGTGCTAGGATTACAGGCGTGAGCCACTGTTCCCGGCCTCTTAATATACCTTTTGAAATAACTAAAGAATTAAAATTTATATGTTTATAACACAAAGAAATAATAAATCCTTGAGGCAATGGATACTCCATTTATCCAGATGTGATTATTGCTCATTGTATGGCTGTATCTAAATATCTCATATACCTCATAAATATATACATTTACTATGTACCCATAAAAAATAAAATAATCAGTTTCCAACAAAAATTGCAAGACCTGCAGCAAAATAGGAAAGTATTGCCCATACACAAAGGGGGGAAAGCATGCAACATATATGGCCTATTAGAGCGAAGAGATGTTAGATTTTTTTCTAGTGAATTTGCAAAAACATTCAAGGAAACTAATGTAAATATGTTCAAAGAACAAACCATAATTAAATAAAGAAAATTATAATAACAATATTCCATCAAATAGTGACTATCAATAAAGAGATGTAAACTATAAAAAAGAACTAAATGGAAATTCTGGTGTTAAAAAGTAGTAAAATTTAAATGAAAATTTTACTAGAGATTAGAACTGGCAGGAAGAAAATATTAGCAAATTTGAGGATAAATCAATAGAGATTATGCAATCTGAAGAACAAATGGCAAAAAATGAAGAAAAATGAATGTAATCTCAGAAAAATACAGGACACCAGGAAGCATACCAACATATGTGTAATAGAAATACCAAAATGAGAATAGACAGAAAAAATAAAACAGAAAAAACATTTTTTAAACAATGACTGAAAACATTCCCAATCTATTGAAAAAAGTATATATTTATGAAGCCCAACAAATTAGTATATATAACATTAATCTAGACCTCTAAGAAGCTCAATAAACTCATTTTTACATCACAGGAAAAATACTGGAAGTAAGGGCAAGATGGCTAGCTAGATGCAATCAGGTGGAACAGCTCCCACCAAGGGACCAGGACGACTGGCATGCTCCTAACAGATTTTCAGAAAGAAGGCATTGAGAGTGGATGAGGAGATAACACAGAAGCTGGGATAAAGGCGGAGAAAGCTGGGAACACTCTACAGGGCTATAATGCACCTAGACTCATTCCTGGCCCCAAATGCCTCTGGGAGAACAAATGAGTTGAACTGGAAATGAGCAACCCACTCTTGCCACAGGCCTCTGGAACCCTGGCAGGAGGAGACCCCTCAACCCTCACAGATACGCAAGTTGGCAGTGAGGGCTGCACAGAGGAGTGGTAGGGGCAGCAAGACAGCTAATATGGAGCCCAGAGTGTTTGTTGTGGGAGCATTTGTAGGAGAGCACAGTCAGGAATGGCCATCGAACTAAACCTGACTTGCTCCCGTAAGACACTTTAGCCGAAGGGGAACTGTCAGTCCTGAACACTACAGGATGGTCTTGCCCATCAGACAGGCTGGTCTGACCAGAGAACCCCCCAGTGTGCTGGCCTCTCCTGGGACCCCAAACCAGCCACACCTGCTTGCAGGGCAGCCTCAGGTGCACTTGGGGCCTGCACATAGCAGACCATGCCTGAATGAAAAAGAGCTCCAGCAGTACAGCCCCTGTGACCATGTATCCGCCCACATGCTCCAGCCCCACACTGCAGCTTCCCCTGGGCCCACAGAAACTCCCACATCACTTTGCTGGCACCTGTCTGTATGGGAAGGCTTTGCTTTCCTTGCCTCACCAGTGCACAGTAGTGCAATTTGTCCCCACTCTCCTGCCCCCAGCCAACCATCATTGCAGGCAGAGCCTTAGGGAACACAGAGCCAGCAAGCCCTGCCCCTACCAGTGCCCTGCCTTTGTGCTAACACTGCACAGAAAACAGCATATCCTCCTCTATGCTGAATGACCACTCCTGCTTGCAGGGTACAGAGAAAGCAACCAGACCTGCATCTCCCAGTATCCTGCCCCCCAAGACGACACTGCCTCCGGTGCAACCACACACACAGTCGCAAGTAGGGGCCTGCCATTACCTTGGATATATTGCCTCACTACTGTGGTGAACACCCACAGGGAGTCAGGCACCCTGGCATCTACTACCTGCCACAGCTACCACTACTGCTGCTGCTGGCACATGTGAACAAAGACAGATCCTACTGTTACTGCCTTACAAAATGTGTTTGCTGATACCACCTAGCAGAGTATACTAACCCACAATCTGGGAGCACATCAGCCCCCACAGTGCAGTAGATTCCTAACCTCAGAGAGCCAGAGAACAATGTCAAGGCCCAATACAAGTCCCCCAGAGTTAGGGCATACAGTCCAGGAGTTGGCAGCTGACTGTGGGCACCCTAAAATCTTCCAGAAATGAAGTCAGTTGTTTGAATCCACCTTATACTACAATCAAACCCTCAAGGTCATCAAATAGGATGAAGAGAAAAAAACACACAAAGGTCAGCGACCTCAAAAAAATTGAAGAAAGATAAGCCCACAAAGATGAGAAAGAATGAGCACAAGAACCCTAACAACTCAAAAAGCCAGAATGCCTTTTGTTCTCCAAATGACTGTATCACCTCTCCAGCTAGACTTCTGAACTGGGCTGAAATGGCAAAAATGACACAAATATAATTCATAATATGAAAAAAATGAAGATCATTGAGCTACAGAACTATGTTGAAAACCAATCAAAGCAAGCTAAAAATAATGATAAAACAATGGAGATCTGACAAAATGGCCAGCATAGAAAAGAATGTAACCAAACTGACAGAGCTGAAAGGCACACTATAAGTAATGCAATTGCAAGTCTTAATAGCAGAATAGACCAAGTGAAGAAAAGAATTTCAGGGCATCAAGACTGGCTTTCTGAAATAAGAAATTCAGACATGAATAGAGAAAAAACAAACAAACAAACAAAAAGAAATGAAAAAAACTCAAGAAATGTGGGATTCTATAGAAATAAATCTATGACTCATTGATGTACCTGAAAGAGATGGAAGAATGGAACCAACATGGAAAACATTTCAGGATATCAACATGAGAACATCACCAACCTAACAAGATAGCTAATATTCAAATTCAGGTACAGCAGAGAACCCCAGAAAGATATTCCCTAAGAAGAACATTCCCAAGACACATAATCACTGGATTCTCCAAGGTCAAAATGAAAGAAAAAAATGTTAAAGTCAGCTAAAGAAAGGACAGGTCACCTACAAAGTGAAGACTATCAAACTAACAGCAGGCCTCTCAGCATAAACACTACAAGCCAGAAGAGATTGGGGTCTTATAGTGAATGTTCTTAAAGAAAAGATATTGCACCCCAAAATTTTGTAACTGGCCAAACTAAGCTTCATAAGCAAAGGGGAAATACGATCCTTTTAAAGAAGCAAATGCTGAGGGAATTCATTACCACCAGATTTGCCTTACAAAAATTCCTGAAAGAAGCACTAAATATAGCAAGGGAACACCATTACCAGCCACTTCGAAAACACACTGAAGCACACAGACAAGTGACACAATGAAGCAACCACATAAATAAGTCTGCAAAATAGCCAGCTAACATCATGATGACAGGAACAAATTTACACATACTTTATTAGTCCATTTTCATGCTGCTAATAAAGACATACTTGACACTGGACAATTTACAAAAGAAAGAGGTTTAATTGGACTTACAGTTTCACATGGCTGGGGAAGACTCAGAATCATGATGGAAGGCAAGGAGGAGCAAGTCGTGTCTTACGTGGATGGCAGCAGGCAAAGAGAGAGCTTGCGGAGGGAAACTCCCCCTAATAGAACCATCAGATCTTGTGAGACTTATTCACTACTATGGTAACAGCATGGGAAAGACTTGCCCCCATGATTCAATTACCTCCCACCATGTCTTTCACATAACATGTGGGAATTATATCATATATCAATACTAACCTTCTATATCAATGGGCTAAATGTCCCAATTCAAAGACAGAGTGGCAAGCTGTGTCAAAAACTAAGACCCATTAGAATGCTGTCTTCAAGAGACCCATCTAACATGCAGTGAGAGAAACAGAAAAAAAAACATAAGGGTTGTAATCCTAGTTTCAGACAAAACAGACTTTAAAACAACAAAGATTAAAAAAAAAAGACAAAGAAGGGCAACACATAATGGTAAAGGGATCAATTCAACAAGAAGGTCTAACTAAATTCACATACACCCAACATAGGAACACTCAGATTCAGGAGGCAAGCTCTTAGAGACCTTCAAAAAGGCTTTAACTATCATACAGTAATAGTGGAAGACTTTAACACCCACTAATAGTATTAGACAGATCATTGAAACAGAAAATTAACAGATATTCAGGACCTGAACTCAGCACTGGATCAAATGGACCTGGTAGACATCTACAGAACTCTCCACCCCAAAACAAAAGAATATATGTTTTTCTCATTTCCACATGGCACACACTCTAAAATTTCTCACATGGAAGTAAAACACTTCTTACCAATGCAAAAGAACCAAAATCATAACAATCTCTCAAACCACAGTGCAATCAAATTAGAAATTAAGGCTAAAAAATTTACTCAAAGCCATACAATTAAATGAAAATTAAATAACCTGCTCCTGCATGACTTTTGGGTAAATAAAGAAATTAAGCAGAAGCCAAGAAGTTCTTTGAAACTAATAAGACCAAAGACACAACATACCAGAATCTCTGGGACACAGCTAAGGCAGTTTTAAGAGGCAGATTTATACCACTGAATGCCCACATCAAAGCTAGAAATGTCTTACATTAACAACTTAACATCACAACTAAAAGAACTAGAGAACCAAGAAGCAAACCAACTCCAAAGCTAGCAGAAGACAAAAAAATAACCAAAATCAATGCTGAACTGAGACAGACTGAGATATGAAAAATAAAATTCAAAAAATCAGTAAATCCAGTTTTAAAAAAAATTAATAAAATAAACAGCTAGCTAGACTAATAAAGAAGAAAAAAAAGAAGATTCTAATAAAAGCAATCAGAAATGACAAGAGGGATATTACCATTGACCTCCCAGAAATACGAATAACTATCAGGGAATATTTTAAACACTTTTATGCATATAAACTAGAAAATATAGAAAAAATTGATAAATTCCTGGACACATATATCCTACCAAGACTGAACCAGAAGGAACATTAATCCCTGAATACACCAATAATGAGCTCTGAAGTTGAGGTGGAAATAAATAGCCTACCAACCAAAAAAAAGGCTAGGACCAGACAGATTAATGGCTGAATTCTATGAGATATACAAAGAAGACCTGATACCCTTGCTGATGAAACAATTCCAAAATAAGGGGAAGAGGGAGTCTTCCCTAACTCATTCTGTGAGGCCAGCATCATCCTGATATCAAAATCTGGCAGAGACACAACAATAGCAAAAGAATACTTCAGGCCAATACTCCTGATGAACATCAGCGCAAAAACCTCAACAAAATACTGGCAAATCAAATCTGACAGCACATCAGAAAGCTTATCTGCAATGAACAAATGGGTTTATCATCCCTGGGTTGCAGGGTTAGTTCAACATACTAAAATCAATAAATTGAGTCATTACTTAAACCGAACTAAAGACAAAAACCGCCTGATTATTTCAATAGATGCAGAAAAGTCTTTTGATAAGAACACTGTTTCATGCTAAGAACTCTCAGTAGGTATTGAAAGAACATACCTCAAAATAGTAAGAGCCATCTATGATAAACCCTTAGCAAATACCACACTGAATGGACTAAAGCTGAAAGCACTGCCCTTGAAAACTGGGACAAAACAAAGATGACTTCTCTAACCACTCCTATTTAATATAGTAGGGAAAGTCCTGGCCAGAGCAATCAGGCATGAGAAAGAAAGTGTATACAAATAGGAAGAAAGAAATCAAACTATTCCTACTTACATATGACATAATCCTATATCTAGAAACTCCATAGTCTCAGCCCATAAGCTCCTTAAGCTGATAAACAACTTCAGCAAAGTTTCAAGATGCAAAACCAACATTTAAAAAATTGCTAGCATTCCTATATGCCAATGATCATCAAGCCGAGAGCCAAATCAGAAATCCAATTCCATTCACAATTACCATATAAAGATTAAAACAACTCAACATCACTGATCATTAGAAATATGTGAATCAAAACCCCAATGAGATATTACCTCACACCAATCAGAATGGCTTTTATTAAAAAGTCAAAAAATAATAGATGCCATTGTGGTTGTCAAGAAAAAGGAACACTTAGACACTGGTATTGAAAATATGGGAATCAACCTAAATGCCTATCAATGACAGAATGGATAAAAAAAATTGGGGGTACATATACACCATGAAATACAATGCAGCCATAACAAATAATGATATCATGTCCTTTGCAGGAATGTGGATGGAGCTGAAGGCCATCATCCTTAGTAAACTACTGCAGGAACAGAAAACCAAATAGCACATGTTCTCACTTTTAAGTGAGAGCTAAATGATGGAATCACATGAACAAATAGAGGGAACAACACACTCTGCAGCCTATCAGAGTGTGGGGAATGGGAGGAAGAAAAATAACTAATAGGTACTAGGCTTAATACCTGGATAATGAAATTATCTGTACAACAAACCCCCATGACACAAGTTTACCTATGTAACAAACCTGCACATGTACCCCTGAACATAAAATAAAATTTAAAAAGAAAATAAACTAAAAGACACATGCAAGAAGAAATCTTGAATTAAGCAAGAAAAATATTATGTATATATATATATCTTACAAGGGAATTGCAAAAAGATTAACAATGGAATTCTGATCAAAAACAATGGCATCAAAAGGTAGTAGGATAAGATATTTAAAGTGGTTAAGGAAAAAACTGTCAATCTCCTGTATCCAGTATACATGCACTTTAAAAGTGAAAGAAAAATAATTATATTCTTACAGAGACAAAAACAAAGAGTATCTTTTGCTAACATACCCACCTTACAGTAAATGCTAAAACATGTTCTTCAGACTGAAAGCTAGTGACCTCAGACTGATTTCTACCCACAAACACACTCAAAATAACACACAAAAAGGTAATTGTGCAGTTATAAAAGACAGTTTAAACCTCTTTCTCCTCCTTTCTTAACTGATTTTAAAAGCAGTGGTATAAAGCAATATGCATATAATATATAGTTGGGTCTATAACAAATAAAAAGTAAATATATTTGCCAGTAACAGGGGGTCGGAGTGGGAGCAAAGTTGTATTGGTCTAAGAAAATGACTCCAGTTGGTAATGTGAATCTATGGGAAAAACTGACAAGAACCAGAGATGATAAATAAGAAGTTTAATATAACAAAAGCTTGTTATACTTGTTCTCCTTTCTTTATCCAAACCTCCCTCACCTGCCCAACCTAAGTTAAGTACTTCCTGTCTACATCACTGTTTCTTAAAGGCACTCATTTTTGCTCTATTTCTAGTCTATGCACTCATCATATTCATCATATTCTCTTTTATGATTCAGGCTTTAGTCAAAGAAAGAAAAATCCAAAAAGGAAAATATCTTTCTGGCAACTTATGCTTTCAGCCTTTTGGCACAAACTTTTTCGGAGGAAAGGGTTTAGAAAAGAACTTGGGCAATTGCAAGGAACAGGGGGAGGAGAATGCAAAACAAACACAAATATTTTAATAAATTCTCTATCTGCTCAAGTTTATAAACTGTCATCTTCACAATGTTTATATCCTTACTTTGTATTTTCTTACCAACCTATGAATTCCTGAAAAATGTATGTTAAAATGTGACATTATGATTGATGTTTTAACAGTCCTTTTTTAATATTTTATCGATATTATATGTTCCTATGTTGACATTTCCATTGCATAAATGTTTATGACCCTTACTTCATGACAGATTGAAACTTTTATATATAATATCACTTTTCCTCATTTAATATTTTAGTGTTAAAATTATTTTCCTAAATTTTACTTCTTCCGTCTTATTATTTGTTAGCAATCATCTATTAAATATTTTCTAGTATAATTTTTTTTCTCTCAGGCATGTTCTATTAAATAGCATATGTCTTCAAGGTATTATAATTTTCAGGAGTTTACCCTGACTCTTGACTATATGTTTTCTGTGTTTTGATTGCTTATCATTCAAATCTCTCTGGATAATACCTCCTAAAATTTCTTAAAATGTTATTGTTTTTTAATGGTACCCTGCCTTGTTTCCAGTCCGCTTATAAGTTTATTCTAGAAGAATAGAAAGCCAAGCAGGTATAAATATATGTCTATACTAGATGGATATGCAGAGACACAGATATAGTTTCCATCATTTCAAAGTGATTTGGATGAAAAAGGAAGAATATGCATATGTTTAGCATGCCCTCTTTAAATATGATGAACTTAGGTTCACAGAGAGTAAGTGATTTGTCCAAACTCAAAGAATAAATTAATAAGCAGAAAGAAAACTAAGCACTGAGCCCTTAATTTCTATTCAAGAGCCCTTTTCCCTAAAGTGTAACTTCGCTACGCAGATTTTTAAAATTTATAGCACATAAAAAATTAACTAAAATCATAATGGTTTCAAGAAAGCACTTCTAAAAGACTTTTATAAGTATTGCTCAGAATCGAAATGTAGCAATTGTTACAGAGGCTCTCCACTTATTAAACTGGAAATAGCTCCCTCTTTAATAAAACCAGTGCATTAGAAAGTCAGTGTATACCCTGTTGATGTGCTCGTTAGAAGTGGAGACTGGGTTACAAAGATCAATCAACAGCTATCCAATGCAGGATTTCAAGGGGACTTCATTGGACCTGCCCCCACATACCAATTTATAGGTGTTCTATCTCTGAATCATCCACAGTGTTCAGATCTTTATTTCTTCCTCAATTAGCTAACTTTTCCCCAGCATTTCATACTACTTTTAATCAAAAATTTCTCTTCTGTTTATCTCTAACCTGTTTATTGACCCTGTGTTTATAGGCAGGACTCAGATACGACAGAAAATGAAAACTGTAGGAGGCTGCAAATTTGGATCATTTTTATTGAAGCTCTCAGAAGATTAACCACATGACCCTGTGATTTATAATAGCAGTTATAAGCCAAGGAGTTTCATACAATTGGATAGATTTCACAAATATTCTCTACATCAAAACTCACAAAGGCTGCCTTTTTCTACTAATCATTTTTACTAGAATTGTTATTGTTAATGGACAAATAAAAGAAAAGTTACCCTGAGATTAATATGCCAGATTTTAACTCTAAATTTTTTATGTCCCAAAGAATAAATTCACATTATAAAAATAGATCCAGCTTCAAATTAGAAACAGAGTGCACAGTGAATAAACAAATAAGCAGAGTAATTCTCCAAAGGAGGATCTAAACTGGGAGTAAAATTAAAATGACCTTGTAAGATTGGAAAATGTCCTGCAAAAGGGTGCATTTTAGAAGGAAAAAAGTGCCAAGAGTAATTTAGAATTCCAAATATAAGATATAATATTACAAGTCTGTCCCCTTCCCATATATCATTGATTTCAGATATATATATATATGTATATGTATTTACACATATATATATACACACACACATATATATACACACACACACACATATAGAGAGAGAGAGAGAACATACCACAATTTTCCATAAAGTACTATTATAAGTGATCCTATGTCCCCATGTCAGTTCAAAGACATAGAACTCATAATAAAGCCAAAGTTACTTGACACGTAAAGTAAAAAACATAACACTGAAAAGTTATTTTTCTTTCAAACATTAAAATACGATTTAAGTTTATGTATATATAAGAAGAAATAAACAAATGCAAAGTTTGTCAGAGCATTAACTGATGCTTGTTATTGTTTTTACTTGTTATCAATTAATACTCAGCCTACTTGCAAACAAGTTGAGCCAATTTATAAGTGATGTAACAAAAAAGTAAAATACTGAAGGAATCATTTTTTGTTCCATATTATTTCTCCTTCACCCTTCCCATGGGTATACATTCTGTAGTGCAAAAGTTTTGTTGTTTATGTGCTGTGTAGCACAGAGACAGCAAGCTGCTTAGAACAAAGTGACTATATTCCAACAAAATGATAGTGTTTAAGGAGGCTCACTTATTTATCTGAGATATTCAGTACGTCTCTGTGTTCTCTAGAGGCTAAACAGATTTCTTTTTCTAATATTGTGAGATAAAAATAAAAATTTAAAAAAAACAGAAGAGACTAACAGAAGGTTTAGAGAAGAAATCACACAAGGTGACAGAAATATAGGTTCTGGGCCTCCCTTGCCTTCTATCTCTTTGGAGAATGGGAGACGAGTTTCAGAAATATGTTTCCCAATGGATGGATGGACTTAATATAGAAACTGGGGCTTGCTTCCCCTCTGGCGATTTCTGAAGGCTGACAACTCATTATTCCATGGGAATTAGCATAGAACCATGGTACCACCTGGGTGGCTACTCAGCCAAGCAGAGGAAAAACAACCCAGAGAAGAAACTAAGGATACACATTGGTGGCAGAGCCTAAATAGAGACACAGCTGACCTGCTTTTCTGTCATAGAAAAGGCCAAGTTGAAGTTGCCAAAAAGAGAGATGCAAAAAAATGACTATGCCAAAACCACACCAAACCAGAGTGCATAGGAGGATCTTTTCCCATACATACTACCCACCGCATTAACAGACACTCTTTTCTCCCTGGCCCTCTACTTACAAGGAAGGAAAGATGTGAGACCCATCAGTATATACACTTGAGATGGAAGAGTGCAGAGGGAGGAAGTTCAGAAAGAAAGGATCTTAAACTCTAAAAAGTGATTGAAATAATGATTATATCAAACATATTACTGACTATTCACGCAAGAGAAATTTTGATAACTAAATTAATTATGAATGATATTGGAATGGATGATGATTTAATCAAGAATGAGGGGAAAAGTTAAAATTACTGCTCTCAGCAAATTTAGGGGTCCAGAGCCAAGTATCATATATGTAGTTTCAAAGAAAAAAAGCTTTATATTTGAAGACATCTATATTTGAAGACATTTGAGAGTTATCAGATAAGCCAGATGCACATAGTAGGTAAGTAGAGAGCTGATTGATGTAGATGTATGCAGCTTACCTAAGCTGGGACCATCAAAGTCCCTATCCAGAAAATGAAGATTTGGTATTATGTCAAGAGTATTCTATTTCAACCTGCTTTTTCTTTTGCTTTTGAAACTTCTCTTTTACTTCTTTTGCTGTTGTTTTCTATTTTTATGTTTAATGGGTTCTTTGGTTGAGTTAACTATCTGCTCTATCAACCCTTATCCTAAGGTGTAGAGAAATAATCAACTTAGCCTGAATCACATGCCCAGTCCCTGGAAAAAATTGAACAGGATACTATAGTTGAAGGTTAACGCAGAACCAGTTGTGATAAGAAAGAGGACATTCCCACAAAGTGGGAAGAAAAAACAATGTAAGCTTACCATCTGAGTAAAAGAACAAGAAGAACAGAGGAAGACATGAAACAGAATGGTTATGTGAAAAATTCTAGACTAAGAATTTCTACTGAACTTCACAGCTAAATCAAAAAGAGAAATAATAATGTAATTGTTCCTGAAAATTATTAAGATAATGCAGAGCAGTTAATCAGGAGAAAAAAAAACTTAGCTGCATAATACACAGTGCTTTCCTTAGAAGGTTTATATAACCATCCTCAATTAAAAAGAAAAAAATAAGTATTAGGACAGGAAGAAAGAGTGGGCATCATATATTAAATTATAATTATATGATGCCTTATTCTGAAGAATTAAAGGAAAACTGCCAACCATTTAACTTTCTGATAATCTGATGTATTAGCCTATTTTCACACTGCTATAAAGATACTACCTGAGACTGGATAATTTGTAAACAAAGAAGGTTTAATTGACTCACAGTTCCACATGGCTGAGGAGGCCTCAGAAAAGTTACAATTATGGCAGAAAGCAAAGGAGAATCAAGCACCTTGTTCACAAGGCAGCAGGAGAGAGACAGAGAAAGAAAAAACACCAGACACTTACCAAACAACCAGATCTCATTAGAAGTTACTATCAAGAGAACAACATGAGGGAAACTACCCCTGATCCAGTCACCTCCCACCAGGTGCCACCCTTAACACATGGATTACAATATGAAATGAGGTCAGTGTGGGGACACAGCCAAACCATATCATTCCACCCTGGCCCCTCTCAAATCTCATGTCCTTTTACATTTCAAAATGAATCATGCCATCGTGTCTCTCCAACAGTCCTCCAAAGTCTTAACTCATTCCAGAATTAACTCAAAAGTCCAAGTCCAAAGTCTCAGCTAAAACAAGGCAAGTTCATTGTGCCTATGAGCCTGTAAAATCAAAAGCAAGTTAGTTACTTTCCAGATACAACAAAGCTACAGGCATGAGTTAAACACACCCACTCCAAATGGGAGAAATTGGTCAAATCAAAGGGGCCGCAGGCCCCAAGCAAGTCTGAAACCAGGCCAGGCAGTCACTAAATCTTAAAGCTCCAAAATATTTTTTGACTTCCTGTCTCACATCCATTACATGCTGATGCAAGGGGTGGGGTCCCACAGCCTTAGGCAGCTTTGCCCCTGTGGCTCTGCAGGGTATAGCCCCTGTGGCTACTTTCATGAGCAGGTGTTGAGTGCCTGAAAGTTTTCCAGGTGCATGGTGCAAGCTGTCAGACAATCTACCTTTCTTGGGTCTGGAGGATGGTGGCCTTCTTCTCACAGCTCCACTAGGCAATGCCCCAGTGGGGGCTCTATGTAGGGGCTCCCACCCCATGTTTCCCTTTTATACTGCCCTAGAAGAGGTTCTCCATGAGGGCTCTGCCCCCACCTTGACATCCAGGCATTTTTATACATCCTCTGAAATCTAGACAGAGGTTCCCAAACCTCAGCTCTTGTCTTCTGTGCACCTGCAGGCCCAACACCATGTGGAAGCTGCCAAAGCTTGGGGCTTGCACCCTCTAAAGCAATGGCCCAAGCTGTATCTTGGCCCCTTTTAGCCATGGCTGTAGCTGAAGCAGCTGGGATGGAGTTCACCAATTCCTGAGGCTGCACAGAGCAACAAGGCCCTTAGCCTGACTCATAACACCATTTTTCCCTTCTAAGCCTCCAAGCCTGTGATGGGAGGGGCTGCGGTGTAGAACTTTGAAATGCACTGGTGACATTTTCCCCACTGTCTTGGTAACTAACATTCAGCTTATTACTTACACAAATTTTTGTAGCAGCCTTCAACTTCTCCCCAGAAAATGGGTTTCTCTTTTCTACAACATGGTAACGCTACATATTTTCCAAACCTTGAGGCCCTGCTTCCATTTTAAACAAAAGTTTCAATTTCAAACCATTTCTTTGTGAGCATATATAACTGTATGCTTTAAGGAAATGCCAGGTCACATTTTGAACACTTTGCTGTTTAGAAATGTCTTCTGCCAGATAACCTAAATCATCTCCCTCAAGTTCGAAGTTCCACAGATCTCTAGGGAAAGGGCAAGATGCCACCACTCTCTTTGCTAAAGCACAGTAGCAGTGACCTTTTCTCCGGTTTGCAATAAGTTCCTCACTCCCATCTGAGACCATCTCAGCATGGACTTCATTGTCCATATCACTATCAGCATTTTGGTCAAAACCATACAACAAGTCTCTAGAAGTTCCAAACTTTCCCACATATTTCTATTATCTTCCAAGCCCTCCAAACTTTTATGACCTTTGCCAGTTCCAAAGTTGCTGCCACATTGTCAGGTTGTATTTATATTAATTCCAGTACTCCAAATGCCTGGTACCAATTCTCTGTGTTAGTTTTTTTTCACATTGCTATAAAGATACTACCTGAGACCAGATAATTTACAAACCAGAGAGATTTATTTGACACATTTCCACATTGCTGTGAAGGCCTCAGGAAACTTACAATCACAGCAGAAAGAATAAGAGAAGAATGCACCTTCTTCACAAGGCAGCAGGAGACAGAGAAAGAAGGGGAAAGCACCAGATATTTATCAAACAACCAAATCTCAAAAGAACTCACTGCCTAATGGGAGAAGAGCATGTAGGAAACTTCCCCATGATCTAGTCATCCCCCACCCAGAACCTCCCTCCACACATGAGGATTACGATTCAGGTTACAATTTGAGATGAAATTTGGGTGGAGAAACAGTCAAACCATGTCATCTGATAAGTACTCAGACAAATTAATGGGTATAATGTGATCTTTGTTTTAGTGGTTCTCCCAACTTAGCTGCATTCTAGAATCACCAGGAGTGCTGATAAAAAAAAAAAAAAAAAAGGTCTTCATTGCTTTAAATTGAAGCCTGAGAAGCTGTATTTAATAATGTATCTAGCAATTCTGATTTAGGTATCTATGTTTGAGAACTATACTCTCAAATACTGGCTGTCTTAACCATGTGCGTAATAGGACCCTGGATGATTTTGCCCATAGACCCATCTGCCTTTTTCCTGCTCTCCTCTGTCTCTCATTGGTGTGTATAGGAGGCTGAGGGAAGAGTTGACTCTACAGGCTTTTTTTTCCTAGGCTGCCATTATCTGGCTTCCAGATGGGTTTAGCAAAGGGGAAGTACTAGTAGGATTTTTATAGCAGGGAAAAAAGAAAGGCCAGGGTATCCCTACCATCACCACCACCACCATCCCTACACTTCTGCCATGCTCCTTGTACTCCCACCCCATCACTCCTGCCTGGGGTTGCATTTGAAATGCTGGTCTTGTCTCTTTCATGGCTTCACCTCTATAATGGGCAGTCCTTACTAGACTGCCCTGACTTCTATGCATTGGTAACCACATCTCATTTCTTTTCCTGGACTTTGGAGACCCCTGGAAGTACAAGTCATTTCCAGCTGCCGTTGCCCTCTTGGTTGCCTCACAGTCCCCAGTTTGGCTTCTTAGTCTTTCATAATCCATGTGACTGATACTGTGTATTAAATTATTTCAGTGTAAAAACCTACAGTGAAATTCAACTATATCATGCTTGACATTGTGTGATTGACTGAAAGGAGACCAATATATTTCAGATAACAGCCACATATGTAATAAAATTGACATTTCAGATGACAGTTCAATAGGTAGCAAAGGTGCCTATAAACATATTTAAAGATGACTTGTAATTTTCACCATTTAGAAGGCTACCATAGTTCTGTATTAGAGTGGATACGAATTTCATTATTGCCTAGAGACAGAGTAGACTATATTCAGAAAACAGCTATGTATAGACTCAAATATTTTAACATGCTTGATGAAAACTCATTTTCTACAGGGTAATGTATTAAAAAGTTAGTTTGGCCTAAAACTTCTGATAGAAGAAGTTATCGATTATTTTCTCATAAAAGACGTTTCATATGGTTCCTCTGGGATTGAAAAGTTAGGACCTTCAAAACACACTCACAGATCACTGGAAGAGTTTTCTAGGATTGTTTGATTTGGGCACAGTTGATATAGTTGCTATTACTAAGGAGTAATTATTCAATAAATTTGGTTAGGTCCTAAGTTACTCCCAGAATATGAAAAGAAACACACTATTATTAAAACTGTACTGATAAAATATTTTTATTTATATTGAATGCAGGTATTTTTAAAAATCCTTTCACGAGAGAAGAAACAGAATATAGACAAGGACTTACTTATGTGGCAATTCTAGGAGGGTGTCTTCTCTACAGATATTCTGCAGTTGCCATCACTGGTTATTGTAGATGACTGGGTGATATTTTTAGTTACATTAAAATTAGTCACACTAAATTTAGTTACACTAATTACACTAAAAGATTAACTATATACATACTTATTAACAGCTAGAAACTTAACAGAACTTTTCACCCAATTAGCAATAATAACTAGGTAAAATAAGACTCCACTAGAGCATCTTCTCGAAAGACTGTTTATTTCACCGCACTACACTTGTAAGTAATTGCTGCCTTCCCTGTTAGAATGAAACCTCCATGAAGGTATACACTATTGCTATCTATTTTATCTCTAGTCATTGTATTTAGGACAGTCCCTGGCACGGAGCAATTGCTGAGAAAATATTGGTAGTGTAGAAATTAATTAAACGGAACCAAATGGAATTAAGAGAATTTTTTTAATTTATAATTTGTACTAAAATAGTTCAGATCATAATGAAAACTCCTAACATAAACAATCTTCTCTCCTTCCTTGTCCTGGAGAAAAAGAGAGCATGAGACTCTCCAGCTTTCCTGTTGACGTCCAGAGACCAGGAGTGACATGGTAGCCAGGCCTGCATGTGTGGCTTACTCAGTGGTTACTGAATCAATTCTCTGCTATCCTTACTTTTGACTGCTGTGACCAAAAGAAACCATTTCTTAAAAAGACTCCTTTTTAAAATACCAAATTATTTCTCACAAACTGTGATGAAGTAAATGATGAATGGGAAAGAAAGAATATATTATTAAAAGTAGCCATAGATCTGACAGTTAGGCACACAAAATATCCTTTAAATAAAAGGGTACAACAAATAATTTGAATATTTTCTAGCTATAGATATGGGTCACAAAATAAAATCATATATAGGAATGGGTGTGCTAGATCATTCCATTGTCAATTTCATAGAGCTGGGAACTATGTGATTCAGAATTCCTGTCCCTATATGCTTCCAGGTTGGAGTTGGACAAAAGAGGAAGCTGTATAAGATTTGAGATGCAAAAAAAATGGAGCAATGGTGTCTAAATCTGCTATAACAAAATATCATGAGCCATCTGGCTCATAAACAATAGAAATTTATTTTTCACAGTTCTAGAAGCTTGGAAGTCCATGATCAAGGGACCAGCAGATTTGATATCTGGTGAAGACCTGCTTCTTCATAGATGGTCATCTTCTCCTTGTGCATTCACATGACAGAAGGGGTGAGGGATGTCTCTGGGGCTTCTTTTATGGCACTGATCCCATTCATGAGGGCTCTACCCTCATAGCCTAATCACATCCCAAAGGCCCCACCTCCTAATGCTATCACCTTGGGTTTTGGAATTTCAGCATATGAACTTCAGGGGCATGTATGCACTGTCTATTGCAAATAGCCATTACGCTCTGAAAGACTCCAAGGTCTTCATACTATAATGGATAGACACAGAGGCACCCACCTGGGTCCGGTGTACCATCTGTTTTCTCCACTGTGTATCCACCTTTTTCTTCCCAACTGATGGCCAGGCTGAATAACAACAGTCTCAGCCCTCCCCCAGATGCTTACCTGTTCACCCCAGAGGTATTAACGACACAGACTCCAGAGCTATCCCTAGCCCAGTGTCCCATTGGCTGTACCCATACCACAACTTGTTTGTCAAATATCCTGGAAGTTCCTACTTGTCCACTTGTGCCAGTGATCTTCTAGCTCCCACATCGAGAACCTTGCTTTTTTAGTTCTCCCCACAGTTGTATAATGAATCTTTTATCACACATCATGAGTAGTGCCTCTGCTTCCCTAACTGGACTCAATGATACAATGAATTTTTCATGTCAAACATTATTGTTAGGATATCCCTCTTCTCTGGTTTCATCAAATTAGATACCTATACCTATTGATAACAGTAATCTTACCTTAATTTTAAAAATTTGTGGAATAAAATGTGCTATTCTTTTACAAAGAGTACTGCATTTATATTCAGATACTATGTAACTTCTAGAGAACCTTCATAATATTTTATATTAGCAAAATCATAAGTAAATTGATATCAAGGTAATTCTAACTATTTGTATAGTATCAGGATGTTATTATTTGAAACTTTTTATTTCATTTTTAAATATTTGCTGTTGTGGCCAATATACCTGTTTAATATATATTAAACAATATAACTGATATCAGGAGAAAAGTGTATGTTTTATCTCTTCCTCCTTTTAATGTCTCTCTATGGAAAATTATGTCCAAAAACATAAAGAAATGTTTAAGGGATCAGACAAATCTGACCTAAAAGAGGCTCAAAAGCTAATTCCCCATATCTTTGTTTCTATTCTTGTGATTTCACTTACCTATTGTACATAGATACATATTATTAACTAGACTATGAGTTTGAGAGCAAAGTTTCTTGAGAACAAGAATTGCAGCCTATTGGTATTGGAATACATAGTGACTAGAATAATATCTGACACAAGTTGGTATAACATTTTTGAAATGAATGAATGAAATATTTGGCCACCCCTGCCTTCTGTCAGGTACCCTTTTCTACAAAAAGTCATTTAGTATATCTTATTGTTTCTGTGGTTCAGAAATTAATGAACAGCTCAGCTAGTGGAGCGGCTCTGGCTTAGGGTTTCTTACGGTGTTATAAACAGATGGTAGCAGAAGCTGGGGTCATCTCACAACTTTCTTCATTTCTTTGTCTAGTGCAGTGTTAGGAATACTCAAACAGCTGGGACTGGAACACTCGGGGCTCCTCGAACATCTTTCTATGTCTTTGTAGTCTCTCCATATGATCTCCAAAACACTGTGGCTTCAGTTGTAGCCAGACTTGTTGAAGATGGCTCAAGACTCCCAGTGTCTCTAAAAGAGAGACAAGTGGGTGCTGTATTGCCTTCAATGATCCAGCTTAGAATTCATGTGGCAGGGTGTCATTTTCACCCCTTTCTATTCATGAGAAGTGAGTAACTAAGGCCAATCTACATTAAAGGCAAGGAGAATTAAGCTCTCCCCTGTATGGGAGGAGTATCGAAGAACTTACAGACAGGCTATAAACCTTCCATATACCTTATACAAATTCACACAAATGTTTGATATGATCTTAAAGCACACCACTCATCAGTTCTGATACATAACACTTAATGTAAAAGAAAGGGCCTATGTTTTCTTATTAATAGCTTTCTAATATATTTATAAGCTCAGAAAATGGTCATCATGAATATAGTAGTGGATTTCACCTGCATCAGGTTCTGACTTGCCCTTTAGACCAACATCCCTCTAAATGTCAAAGCTCTAACTTCTGTCTTGAGGGCCTTATAATACCCAGGACCATCAAAAAGTGGAGTTTCCACAAGGGGAAGTTTATATGGGACTCAGCAAAGTTGTAAAGCATGGGCACTTCTGCTGAATGGTTCATGAGCATAATGAAGATTTCTGTGTTTTTTTCCTTCACCAGAGAGTAAAGAGGAAATTCCAGCAAGCTTAGGAGTTTATTCCAATGGCTAAGAGTAACTATCAGTCACTGGCTACCCTATATGTAATTCCTCAAACTTGGCAACATATTATGTTAGTTTGTCTCTCAAAACTTACTTCCTGGTTTTTATGTGGTCCTCCCCTGTTTTGTCTCTGCTTAGGCCCAATGGACTTTTCATCTCATGAACATGAGCTCCTGAATAAGCCTAAAAATTAAATTCCCACAAAGTGAAATAATATGACTCCAAAATTGGAATAATTCAACATTCTCTCTTCTGTCTGTTTTTGTAGCATAAACTCTATGCCCTTCTTATTTCAGTAGACTTTACTTTTGCTAGCCAAGGGGCTTTTCATTCAATAAAAAATACATATAGTGATCACCTTTTGTATACCACACACTATTTTACATATTTAGGATATATCAAATGAGCAAAACAAATAAATATCTCTGCTCCTGTAACTCTACAATGAATATAACAAATACATTATATAATGAGAAATGCTGTGGCTAAAATATAAAATAGAGCAGAGAAACGCTGATCAGAGTAGGAAAGGGGAAAGCAGGTTGCATACAAAAAGCTTTGATTTCACAATTTTTATTTGTTTTTTGATATATGCTTAAAGACAAGGGTATTTCAGAAGTACAAAACTAAACTTCCTTCTTTTTCATTCCTGCAACTCCCCTGATGTTCCTCAAGGCAATGTATTATCTCTGCCTGCTAAAGGCAAAGCTGTTTTGCAGAAGTGTGGAAAAGAAAGGCACGCAAATTAATGTTTCAGAATACTCTCTCACGGAATCAATAGTGGAGCCTGCAAATTCCAGAGACAAGGATCTTCTTATAAGTATTAAATTCCTCACTCATTCTTGCTAAGATATAACTATTATTTTTAAATAACTCTTTTCAAGGAAGATAGAAAAACCATAAAATATGCATGACCAAAAATAAGCATGACCACCAATCCTCTGGAAATGAAAAAAAAAAAAGCCTTTTAATAAGCTGACTATCTGTTCATATCAACACAATCACTTAAAATTGCAACAATGCATCATATAATGCGATCAACAGAAATAATACTCTGTAGGAAAGATCTGAAATCTGCCTTGAGCTTCTGTAATAAAATCTTCAGAAAAATAAGCAAAATAAAAATAAAAGCACAGAAAAACCTTGAGCAATATAAGAAATCAACAATTAATTTTTAAATTTAGCACTTTCTTTAGAGATTATTGTAAGCTATAGTGCTGTGACTAAAAACATATACATTCAAATAATTAAACATTTTTCCCTTACTTTCATACCTCACCCTATTTATACTTTGTAAGTCTTTGTCTTCTACACATGGAGTGATGGAAAAGCATAAAGAATCTAAAGTCAAAGTTACTTGCTTTGTTTTTTAAAAAATCCATAGTCTTTTGACACGATAAAATTGAGAGAGAAAGAGGGAGGGAGAGAGAGAGAAAGAGAGGAGGGGTGTGTGTGTGTGTGTGTGTGTGTGTGTGTGTGTGTGTGTTGTGTGTGTGTCTGTCTGTGGTTGGGCAAAGAAAGGCTTCTGGAGACAAAAAAAAATGACAGACTACTCCTGACAGAAAAGAAAGAGAGATCGCTTGGTGGTGCCGTGAGAGTAAAAGTTTTGACAATACATGATAACAGGCTAGAAGTCAAAAGGAATGGCTATATGATGCACGCTGGAACCAAGTTTAAAGAAAAGTGTCTCAATATCATCAAAAATGTTATGCCATCAATGTACAGTGTATCAAAACATATGACAAAGAAGGTTTAAAGAATGACAAAGAAATTCATACACATATAGGCAGTGAAAAACAGAAAATTCTAGAATAAAATTGTTAAATTACAAACCATTGCCCACAATGAAAGTCAAGTAATCTTTTTTCTTTGCCTTACTTACAGGTTTTCATTATTTTTTTAACAGGTAGAAGTTGTAGACCCATTCATACTATGGGAACATCTACAGTGTGACATAAAATGGGCAGGTCCACAGAAAGTATCTAATGAAAAATATCTAGATGGACACCTGGAATCCTTGGCACCATCCTAGGAGCAGGAGGAAAGAAAAATCCAAATGACTACAGTTAATTTTTCCATCATCCAAGCAGGATGAGGATTTGGACACATACTTAGCAAAAAATAATAATAAATAAATATCACATTTTTGCACAACCTAACATGATATCTAAAATTTATTCTCAATAACAAATAGCACAATTAGATTATAAGATGCCTAAAGATCATAACAAGAACACAAGAATCCAAACGAAAATCAATATAAATAATCTCTCCTCTGTCTCTTTTAAAAAATAGCTATACTTACTAAAGATTGTGGTTGTTACAGTAATAGCATGAACAGAATGGGAATGAATTGAAGAAAGCATCATAATATGATAAAAGGTGTCAGCTTATTGAGATTGTGAAATGTCTGCATCTTTAATTTTGGCTGAAGAAATCACAGAGCCTGACCCTATGACAGTGGAGAACAATAGGCTGTTATGCATTGTCCATGTTTACAGTGACAAGATCAGCTTGATGCGCCTCTATCTGAATCTGAAGTCAAAGTGGGAGAGGGGAGCATGGCCACAAATGAGGTCCTGGTAATGATAACAGCAAACTGTTACTCTAGTGTCTTGCTACATTTCTTTCTGTTGTGTTAATGGGCATGTTTAGAACTCCTTTTGCTCCTCTCTACTTACTCAACTATGAAACCTTAGCAAATCACTTACCCTTCCAGGCTGAGTGTATCCATCTATGAAGTGACAGGTCAGACCCCAGCCTCTTTCCAGATCTCACAGTCTATGCTTCAACATACCTGCCAACCAAGCTCTTTATTAAACTATGGCTAGCCAGCATTCAAAACCTGGACTGCTGATGACCACAACCAAACCTAAGTCAATACTGACAAATGTCCATTTTTTAAAAGAATTACCTAATTACCAAGATCATTCAATCATTTTAAATTATTTAAAATGAAATTACATCCAAGTGCCCAAAATCATACCTTTGTAGAAACCAAAGGTTAGTTACAAAAAGAAAATTGTGCCAACATTCTCAGACAAAATTTACTGGATTCAAAGGGAAGAGTGTTTTAAGCAAACACACGCACACACACACATACACACCTTATAAGAAAACTCATTTAAAGCCAAATGCATCAACTAAATGAGTGGTTTAAAAAAAATAAAACAAGAAAAAGAGAAAAAGAAACATTTGGATGTACTCAGGAAATTCCAAATCAACATACCCAAATAGAGAGAGTGACATTGTGTCTATCTAACCTGACTTCAACTCCTTTTTTAAAAGTCCCCTGTGTTGTATGCATATCCTTGTATTCCTGATACCTTATTTAAAACAGACACAGACTTCTGTAGGGAGCATTTATATTTTTTCCCAGTGTTTCATTTGCAATAAATACAAGTTCTCTTCCCATTGGGGTTGAAAGGCAATAGATGAAACAGCCTGTTCACCTTTCAATATTCCTGATTGCAAAGGGTCTTCCCTAAGCATCAAAAGAAAAGCCTTCCCAGCATTCAGTAGAAAATAAACAAGGAGGCTCATATTTAGTTTGCAACCCCTGGAGAGTTTCCAAGAACTTGGTCATCAAAGAAACTGCTGGCCTATGGGGCCAGGCCTCAGGAGTGCAGATCTTCCTCGAAGAAATGTAAGATTAAATGATAGCTTTCCATAGACAGAGGAGCTATAAATCAAAAACAAATACACACACATACACATACACACACATACACACACACACACAACCCCTACCAGTACTCATATTGACTCTCGGGGTATATTTTCAATGTAGTGTGCAGTTTAGCTACCTGACAGCCACTGATGTCAATGGTGGCTGGAGAGTTAAATCCTAATCTGCTGCCTTCGATCGGGACCCTACCGCTATCTTTTCTTGCTACCAGAGAGTTCATTTTGTTAACGATAAGAGGGAAAAATAAAGAAAAGAAATCATTTGGCTTGCAGCATCAGGCATCAGTACATTCAACTACTGTTCAATTGAAAACTTTGAGAAGTCAGTTGTCTGCAAATTTTGCCAAAACCAAACTATACATAAGGTGACAGTCATAATAAGTATGATGATTTAATCATTATGTAATTCATTTATGTGTCAAAACATCCAACTGTACCCAACAAATATGTTTATAATAATCTCTAATATTTATTTCAGTGTTTTTTTTTCATTAATCCTTTTAGGGTTCTTTGCTTCTTACATGTCTACTAAGAGCACTAAACTGTCTTCTCAGAAAGAGGTACATATACTCAAATTTGTTAACAAAATTACAGGGGGTTTGCAGGGTCCCTGACGCCCACTCATGGATATAACCCCCAATTCAAGAATCTCTAATCTTTTTATTATACTTTAAGTTCTGGGGTGCATGTGCAGAATGTGCAGGTTTGTTACATAGGTATACACATGCCATGGTGGTTTGCTATATCCATCACCCCATCACCTACATTAGGTATTTCTCCTAAAGCTGTCTCTAATCTAGCAGATGCACCTAAATATCTTAAATCACTGTCTGCGTTTTCTGTATAGAAGCATTAAAAGGAAATTTCAGGTATTTAAAGGAATGGTACCAAATAAAGCTATGTGCTTTCTGTAACCAGGTGACAGGACAAGGCTGCAGGCGTGTCCCAAGATGCTCACTGTTCCCCGATCGGATGTGTTTTGCCAGGTCCTTGGGCCTCACTCACCCAAGAATGGGGAGAAGGCCCTGGTAGTGCGGTGAGTTCATTCAAGTCAGTATTGGACCCAGAGAGTTTCACAGAAAAGCAATTTATTAGGCATAGAGAGAGAAAGAGAAATAGAGAGAGCTCTCACACTGCCATGGGAGGGGATCCAGAGATGGAGTCCATCCAGGTAAAGAGAGAGAGAGAGAAAGAGAGAAAGAGAGAAAGAGAGAGAGAGAGAGAGAGAGAGAGAGAGAGAGAGAGAGAGAAAGGCTCCCATGCTGTCGTGGGAGGGAATCTCAGAGAGGGAAATACACACAGATAAGGGAGTAGGGGGAATTTAACCCTGGAGTTACTCCCCCTGCCCCAGTTAAGTTCTCATTCAGTGAGAGAAGCTTCTCCAAACTTCCTCAGGAGTGATTGATCTTTGACTCTGATATTGGATTGGTTGCCTGGCCAGCAATCAAAACCTCCTCCCTAGGAGCTTTTGGTGGGCTTTTTAAACAAAGGAAGCCCACCTGGGCTTTATACCTAGCCTGAGCGGAAGTTATACAAAGAACTCTAAGTTCGTGGATGGAGGCATGGCTCTGGGAAGTTCTTGCCTTTGAAACCACGCCCCTTATGGACCCAGGAAGAGAAGTTAACATAGTCCCTCAATTTCCATTTTATTGCTTCATTCATTTAATGAAGAGAACCTCTCAGTGTTACCATGTTGCCTATGGTGTGGTATGATACATACATGAAACATGGCCATTTTAATGAAGCTGAATAGTCTGATAGTAAATTCAGTAAAAACAACCAGCAACCTGTTAGCAATTATTCATTTTTTTCAATTAACTCACAAAGGCTATCTGTTACGCACACCTTACATTTGGTGAAGCTAATTCATATTTTTGAGGAGCTCACTGCCAAAATCATTCTCAATATTTTAATCTCTTGGGAAATAGTAAGAAAGCTATGCTTCCCTTCAGCCTTTCTACTAACAAACCAGTCACTGAAATGGCAAGAGCAGAAAGTTACACGCTTCTCAGCTTGCAACCTATGTTATGTCAAAGGCAAGGTTTTAATACCTCATTAACGTTTGTCTTTGAATTCCTACCATGTTCGGGGTACTCCATGGAGCTGGAAATGGAAGTAGAAAACTTGATTTCCTCCTCAAGGGTCTTTACAATCTGGTTAGCAGATAAAAGAGACAGGGACAGGGCCAGTAGAAATAAATTCACATCTACAGCTGTATAAATACAGTTATTTCTTAATCTACTACCACTGTTCAGAGTATTTGACACAAAGGTTAAGAAACAGGGAATCGAGAATTATGAGAGGAAAATGATACCATACTAAACAAATATCAAGAGTTCTGAAGAGAGTAAGAGACATGATTTGGAGAGGAGCAATTTTGAAAGCATTTCATTTAAACTTATCTGAAATTCCTCCAAGTTAGAGAACTTTTTTAGTGATTGGGCAATGTGTATTTGAATAAAATTGTAAACATAATTGAGGATGCCACTAGAAATTAGGACATTTAAGAATCTATCATCCACAAAGCGTCGTATATCTGAACAGGAGTTGTCCTATCCAGGTATCATTTTTTGGATGCTGTTCTGTCCACACTGAGCGCTCACAAATTGAGAGAAAACATTGACTAGGTCTATTAGGTCAAATACCTCTACTGAAGTCAGAAAGAATTTTTACTTGAGACTTTCCGTAATCAACTAAATAATTAGTAAACCAGAACTCAGTCCACATTATTGACTATATTCATCAGTTTATTTTTAATATATGTAAGTGCTAGGAAGGGAAGGGTGTGGTCCCTGGCTAGGGCTCCACCGTTGGGCCTGTGCCCACAGACCTAGGTGAGGACAGGCATTTCTGTTTTCCTGACCAAATGTTGCATTTCCCAAGACCACCCTGGCCCACCATGTCCCCATCCTGCGCCTTTAAAACTCCTACTCAAGACCCTAGTGGGCAGGCACACAAGCAACTGGACATCAAGGGGAACACATCAGCAGAAGAAGACACAAGCAGCTGGACGGTGAGAGGAAAACAGTAGCGGAACAGCTCAACAACAGATGCCAGCAAGCCGGCAGGCCATACACTGGTGGAATGAAGCAGGCCGTGGCAGTCAGAGGAGAGCCCAGGCTGCTCAGTGGCCCAACTCCAGGAAAAAACCACCCTCCTACTCCATCTCCTTTCTGGCTCCCCAATCTGCTGAAGAGCTACTTTCACTGAATAAACCTTGCACTCCTTCTCCAAGCCGACATGTAATCCAATTCTTCTGCTACACCATGGCAAGAAATCCCAGGATACAGAAAGCCCTCTGTTCTAACCATTAGGCAGGAGGTCTAATTGAGCTGACTAACACAAGCTGCCTACCAATGGCTAAACTGAAAGAACATACTTTCACCCCTGTGCTACTTCCTGCTCTGAATGTGGGTCCCTTTCTTTGCCCCTAAAATCCACCAAAAGACCAAGGGAAGCATGTCCAAAATCGTGATCTGTGTGGTCCCAGGGAAGACATTCTGTGTGATAGAAGCGAGCTTCCTACCAAGTAGCTAGGATACTTTCTTCTTCCTTATGATAGTCAGGGCTGAGCAAAGAGTTTAAAATCTAGACAGCTAGATGTCCTCAACGTAAGTACTTAAAGTAAAAAAGTCATTTTTCATTATGAAACCCGATGTGTAATAAGTTCTTTGCTATGCAGGAAACTTAATTATTGGCTCTAAAAAGAATCTTAATAACAGTTCAAATGATAACACCAAGGTATGTATTAATAATGTCACTACAGGAAGCAGATGAGTAAATTATAGTTAGGCAATCTCCCAAATATTATTATGAAACACCCATAATAATTTTCCAAAGGTAATTGATTTGTATTTTTTACTAATCATCACAAAATGTTTCATGATACTTCAGATTTATATTATAGAAAATGAAGTAATATCTCTATTACTGATTAAGAAGCAATGTACAGTTCATTCTCTTTTTAGGAATTTGCCCTGTCTGGTCTTCATTCAACAGCAGTAAAACATACAGAAATTTGACATATTAAATTCATTCATCAGAATATAAATTGCCTCATAAACGGTCTCACTGATCTTTTGATTGGCAGATAGTACCATGCAAGGAGGGCAGAACTGGTGATCATCAAATGTCAGGAAATTGAATGATATTTGATAAAGACTAGATTCTTTAATTTTATTAAATTCCCAGAAGGTAGAGACCATTTCTTATTCATCTCCTAAATTACCCATTCCTGTGCTTTGTCCCTTAAATATTTGTTTGAGTTTTCTTCTCAAGGGAGACTAATGAGACTAATCAGTTTTTAGACCACATTTCCAATGAAAGCAGTGTTACTCACTCTAAGGAAGAAATGAAGCCTGCTATGCATTGTAAAATAAATATAATCAGAGAGTTATTAAAGTGATCATTTATAATGATAACAATGATAAAACATCTGCCACATGAGTCAAGATTTATTTGGCTGAACATAAATTAGAATCATAGAAAAGTCTGAAACAAAAAAGAAAGAGTATAATGGATAATCTACTGATCATTAACAGAAACAAAATGTTAACTTTTCACCTTGACCCAAATTTACTATCGTATTTCCCACTGGAATTAGAGGATCAAGCATTATTAAAACCTAATGAGAATTTTTATCCTCCTTTGACCTGTGTTTTCATACTCATTTCCTGGTGGACTATTGACTAAAGCTAATTGGCAAGTATTTTGATGAAAGACAAATCCTTTACAAACCCTAGTATCCATAAAAATCAACAAGTTTCCTGTTAAGAATATAGTTTGCTGAGCTCCACATTCACAGATTCTAATTTGGTTGTCTAAAGGTACAGGTGTAGAAAATTTTTAAAGCAATTCCCTCTAAAATAGGTGTTTGTATCAAATACACTGAGAAACATGTCACAGAAAGCAGCTCTTACATATCGGCTATGTGTAAATACAGAACTTTTTATTATATATTTTTAAATTGACAAATACGATTGTATAGGACTTAATGCGAGTAAATGCAATAGTCACTTTTAAAGATTTCCTAGGCTTAGACTGTCTCCTAACTTTCATAAAATCTTCAGTAAGGAGAGAATAAACAATAAATTCCAATCTATCAAAAAATCAACATACAATTCTATTTCTTTACCTTCATGAAAAAGTTCTATTTTGAATTTACTCTATTATAATAGATACAGTACCCAAAAGATGACTATATCACTGATGTTATCATGAAAACAAACACTTAAAAAGAAGATGTAGCCATATACAGATAGATATCATGTTGCTCTAAGAAACCTTTTCATCATTCTGCACCTGTTCCCAATAGGAGAGAAGATATGATTTAGAGGGAAAAAAAATGTGGAGCCATAGGTTTAAAAAAAAATCTACGATTAGAATTTCCCCATGACATATACCACCCACATTCTTTTTAATAGAGTATAACAAACATTAAAAGAAAAAGAATTGTTTCATTTAAGTTAGCACAAAACAGTAGGCAATAATAGCCTTGAAAGACTCTAAATAAAGGTAAGAACAGTATAAATGGACCTCCAAAGAATAAGAGCTATAAATAAAATTTGTGCAGTGTATCTTATTATGCATGACCTTACTTGATTCTCACAATAATTCTGTGAGGATAGAAATATTTATATTTTATCCTATTAAAAAAAAACTGAAGCTTGCAGAGATTGGGGGCTTTGCTCATTGGCACGTAATTAGTAAATAGAACAGGGAACAGAATCTACATTTCCTAACTTCAAGTGTTACAGCAAAAACCCAATTCCAGGTCTTGAAATTTCCAAAACCTCTAAAGCAATTTTTCTTAAGTACAGTACTGATGTATTTCACAAATAATTTGTAAATTATTTATTTATTCATTTATTTGAGACAGGCCCCTCAGTTTCCCAAGTAGCAAGGACTACAAGGCACATGCCACTTGCCCAGATAATTTTTTAAAGTTTTTTGTAGAGATGGCAACATAGCAACACCTTGCTATGTTGACCTGGCAGGTCTCCAACTTCTGGCCTCATCTTGGCTTCCCAAAGTGCTGAGATTTCAGGCATGAGCCTCAATATTACACGCCTGGCCTCAATAATTTACTTTTTAAGTTAATTATGCAAAATTAAATGTTTTTTCATTTATAAAGGTAGCATCAATTGCATACATGGGTATGTTTTTATTATTGATAGAGGAAAAGTAGACATGCGGTTAGAGTCCAGGGAATTACAGAGATCCCAACTCAAACATCCTAATGTACGTCACAATAAAGTACAGAAGAGTTGCCCAAATATAGCCTGCCTCAAATGTCCAATTAATGTTTACACTTCAGCATTTATAAAATTACAAAAAGAGCTCAAAGCTATAACTTTTGATACAAGGAATAAGTGATTAAAATAAGAATAATAAACCTAGTAAAACAGAAATAGGAGGTCTCTCCTCATTTTAAGTTACCTACTATCTTTAAAATCTTGGGCGTCACCCTGGCAGCATTTCAAAATTTCTTCTCCTACATTTTCAATAAAAAACTAGAGCATCTAGAAGAATGTTTGCCACATAGTAAGTGTTCATTAAATATGGCTTACATTCTTGAGAGAAAGATTTCATGGGCATCTTAAGGGATAGAAAGAGGAGAAAGAAGATATGGATGTTATTATCTTCAATTCACATATAAAGACACTGAAGCTTGAGGAAGTTAAGGTCACATAGCTGTAAGGTATGTATTAGGAATCTGAATCCACAGCAGTGCCACACACCACAGTCTGCACTCTTAACCACTGCATTATATCATCTTTTTGTTTATTCTTCTCTTGCTCTTTGAATTCTTTAAACTGACATAATGTCCCCTAAGGGAAAATAGAAGAGAGAGCTCTAAAAGATTTCAAGTGATTTTCAAAGGAGTCTAGTCAGAAAATTATGGAATGTTACAAAGAACCTCTATCAACCAGTCTTGTCCCAAGGACATTCATTTTGGAGCCATTATATAAAAGAGGAAATATCCTCCAAGATGTTAATCTTTATGTTCAATATCCTAGACAAGTCAATGGCTGCACTGGAATTCAAAACTCAGGTCTCCTGACAATTAGTTCAAATCACTATCCTGTGCTCTTCATGGGCCTTAATTTACATACTAGCAGCCATGGATCCAGTACGGTGCTTAGGTATATATCAAGAACCCTCATGTTTCTACCCTCATCTTTAGTTGCTCCTACTGGCAGTGGTGTTGGTGGATGTGCTTATTAATATAAAATCATAATTCCTCCCTCCAGATTGTGAGGGATTCCTAGAAATACTAGTATCTGTCTCTCTACTTCTAATAAGACAAGTCTTGATCATTTTCTCTCAGAATATGCTCAGTAAACTGTTCTTGCTTTTATCCTGTTAAGGAGAAAGCAGAGACATCAACCCTTGACTCCTTCACCCTACCTAACTATCCTTCTTCCCACAATATCCTAGGACCAAGCTACGTGGGCATTCCATGAGGCAAAAATTACTAAGACATGTTCTCAGTTTTCTCCAGCCCTGGCTCACTGTAGAATTTTATGATGGTGTCTTTCAGGGGTAGTTCTTCATATATTCATGAAAGCCAGATGAATATAGAAAATTATCTTTTCTCTCAAAACAGCTGATTTTCATGACCATGAACTTGAGGACTCAAAATACTACTCTGTATGTTAAGACATGAATATGAACTTTACTTATCATGCCACTAATACAATCCCAATCAGCCCCCAAGTTGAACAGATGCCTCTGACAGAAGAGAGATCAAGAATAAATAAATTTTAAAAAACAAAAACACATTTATGTATATCAGAAATATTATTTTTTTACCACAAGGAATGAGCTTAAATTTCAGGTTATAGTCAGTCACTATGAGAAGCAATCATGCCTAACTCCAAACTTCATGAAGCTTGCTCTACGAAGCCATGAACTGACTCAGTAGTAGTTTCCTGTATCTAAGAATGTGTGTGTGTAAATTTAGAGATAACTAGACATTTCCTTGCCTCCTGACCTAATTGGCCCCTCAGCTAATGAGGATGGAATCCTTATCTTGTACCTTTGCCAAATCTCCTAGACCTGAAGAAGGCTTTTACAAGTGTGTCCCAGAAATGAATAATCTGCAGATAACCTAATTTTACTCTTCAGTTCTTCAGATGAAATATAAAATTTCTACCCTCACTCTGCAAAAGATAAAGATATGTAACTCTCTTCATTAAAAATCCCCATTACCTAGACTTTTTTTTTTTAAGATGGAGTTTCACTCTTGTCGCTCAGGCTGAAGTGCAATGGCACAATCTCAGCTAACTGCAACCTTCTCCTCCCAGATTCAAGCAATTCTCCTGCCTCAGCCTCCCAAGTAGCTGGGATTACAGGCATGAACCACCAAGTCCAGTTAATTTTTTTTTGTATTTAGTAGAGTCAGGGTTTCACTGTGTTGGCCAGGTTGGTCTCCAGCTCCTGACCTCAGGTGATTCACCCGCCTCGCCCTCCCAAAATGCTGGGATTACAAGCGTGAGCCAATGTGTCCGGCTTACCTAGACTTTCTTTGCTATCTATTCGTTAGCATGTTTCAGACAGGGAAATTACAGTTTAAATGAGTCAGAGCCCTCAAAATTTCCATCATTTGATTTTCTTAAAAACCTGCCACATTTTGTTTTGTTACAGAAAGTGAAGTAAGTAGGATTTCCCTTCTATTTTATATGAAAGAGAGCAGGTTAAAGATTTCATTTTGCCTTCTCTTTTCTTAAGGAATTATCATGGCAGTTCCCTTTCCTTTGATAAAAATAATTTAATTTTATAAAATAAACATTTGAGGTAACAAATGAGCTAGGTGAATGTTTCCTGTATTAACATCTTTTTTTTAGTAGGAAATTGTTCCATGTTTGAGCTCAAGATTAGAATTTCTAGTACTGACAGTTATCACTGGCCTGCTGATCTAATATCTGAGGCCTGGTGTACGTCCTCAGCATTTAATGATGGTAACACCAGCCCAATTTCAACATAAATGATCCTTCATAATTTGTAATAAACCATTTTGAAACAACCTTATTGTATTATAACATCAATATCTGCTCTGTGATCATAACATCAATATCTGTTTATTACATGAAAGTCAGGACATATGGAAAAGCATTAAAACTAAACAAATTGAAATACTACTGCTCTACAACATAACTTTAACATTTTAATATATTGCCTTCCAGATTACATATATAGTCTGTGTTTATATATACATTGTGTATTAGTCTGTTTTCACGCTGCTAATACAGATATACCCAAGACTTGTTAATTTAGAATGTAAAAAAGGTTTAATGAACTCACAGTTTCACATGGCTGGGGAGGCCTCACAATAATGGTGGAAGGTAAAAGGAACGTCTTATATGGTGGCAGACAAGAGAGAATGAGATCCAAGTGAATGGGTTTTCCACTTACAAAACCATCAGCTTTCATGAGACTTATTCACTACTATAAGAACAATATGGGGGAAACTGCCCCCATGATGCAATTATCTCCCACCAGCTCGCTCCTACAACATGTGGGAATTACGAGAGCTACCATTCAAGGATGAGATTTGGATGGGAACATGGCCAAACCATATCACATAGTTTTTAAATAACACAAGATTATATAAGTCCACATGCCACCAAAACTGATAAAGAAGTCTGTATTTGTTATCACCGATGTTAAACTTCCCCAGTCTTCTCTGGACATTTATGATACTGCACAGTTGGGAGAAAAAAGGTGATTTCCATTAGAGAAAGCACAAGCATAAATCTAAGGCTGAAAGGAGCTGAGAAACATCCTCTACCCAGGATGGGTGACCAAGCACCAGACAGTTGGAAGACACTGACAGTCGGGAGATATACAAATGAGATCTTGAAGAATTTTTTTCTTTACATTCAGAATGTACATGTCACATCATTAAAAATTAATGATTTTAATTATACCTCTAAAAATTACTAAAAAATTATATTTAAAAATTTTTAGAAGTATAATTTATGGGACAATGGTAGAACACTTATTTGGTGTTTGATATCTATTAGCTAATCACCCTCCAGAAAAATTGTATGTCCCTATGAAGTTTCCCACACCACACCAATACTAATTATCCTCAATTTCTTTTTTAATTTATTTATAGGATTGGAAAACAACAAAGATATGTTTAAATTTCATTGCTTGGTAGTGACACAGAACATCTTATCATAAGTTCACTCATCAAAAATGTATCATTGATATTAGGATGCTCTGAAGAGGCCAATAATTCTCATTGCAAATCCAGGAATATTCTTATTTATTGCTAGAATTATTTAAATGAAAGCCTGCTTAAAATAACTTAGAAAATATACCAAAGAGCACAATAAAATCTAATAGAATGCTAACCCTTCCAGATGAATAGCTCTATTAAGTGAATGCTTCTTTTATATATACTAAATTTTACCAGAATGATAAAAATACCCCTTTAAATGAATGGTTAAGTAGAATATATAGCATAATAGGTTCAAAGAAGATTCCATTGAAGGTCAGATAACTATATTTGGAAAAGAACCTATTTTTTTATAGGGGTACAAAATAATTGCTTCCAATATATCCCTTTAGCAAATGGTTCTCCTTTATAGTTTTACAAAGTCCACTATTTTTTTTAACATGGCCATTACATAGAAGTAACTACTTTTCTAATAGTTTTATCTATAAAAATAATCTACCTAATTTTTCCTTTTCTAGAAATTTTAAGCCTTCATCTGGGTATGACATAGTTGAGGACCACATATTTTGATAATATTGTCGATATATAATGTCATCTCCTCAAAGATATCAGTATTTCAAGAAGTGGAGAGTAAACATTATGCTTCTCTCTCAAAGCCTTACTATTTATTTTATTTTTTATTTTTAGAAGAAATGATAGTAGTACATGTAACATATCCATTTTCTGGGAAAGGTAACACACAATTTTTAACAATTGTGGCTGTTCCATAAATGTCGATGTTATTTAGAATTCCATTCTTGACTCTCTGTTTCTTTCACTCTGCAATGACCTTATTTAAATTCCATTCAGAATAAGCTCAATATGTTCAACATGAACTCATTATCCCTTTACCACTACCACCTCAAGACACACACATACAAATCTTCTCTTCTTCCAATATTATTTTCTTGAACAGTTGCCCTGTTACAAACAATAAAGTCATTCTAGACTTTCTTTTAAACGTCCAACATTGAAACAGTCACCAAGTCCTATTGATTCTACTCCCTAAATATCTCCCCCATTCCTATTGACACACCCTTAATTTAGGTCTTGATTATTATTGTGACATTCTAGGTTTCTTTCTTTGCTTCTAATCTTCTTATCTAAACTTTAGCCATCCCCTAATCAATTATGCTTAAGGCTCTCTGAAGAATCATCCTAAAATTCTGATGTGATTATATTGCCAACATTCTAAAAAGTCTATAGGTTTTAAAAACCCCTTAGCGTCACACACAAATCTCTATATATTCTGATGCCTGCCTGCTCTGCAGTTTCACCACCTACTACTCATCCACACACATTCTATACAGCATGTCAGCAATTCAGAAGGGCTCAATGTGCCCTGAATTTATCTCACTCTTCCTTTTGTCCATTTCTCTATACACAGTGTTCCTCTCTTCCTATTCTTCATGCTTCCTGCTCAAACAATGTATATCTTTCAAGAGAAATAAAATTCACCTTTCCTAAACAAATCTTTCAAAACATGATGCAGAATTGGGTAGTCTTCCCTGTAATTTCACAAAAAGTGTCATTTTACAGTATTTCCTTGACTTAAGGGAGAGCTTCTTGATAAAAAGCCCTTCTCCTTCCATACATGTGACCCCAGCACCTATCACACTGCCCAGTCAAAATAATCAATGTGTAAGATAAGAAACTTCTGTCTTACAGGCATTTAAACATGAACTGGGTTTCCACCTACCAAGGATGCTTTAGAAAAGTCGAATATGGCCATATCTATTTAGAACATGTAGAGTCTATTGTATATAAAATAATTAACAAAAGTAATGAAACAGTGTGAATATATTTAGTTATTTTCAGTATATCCTTGTTTGTTTGTGTTGCTATAAAGGAAACCTGAAGCTGGGTAATTTATAAAGAAAAGAATCATTTGGCCCATGGTTCTTCAGTTTGTATAAGAAGCCTGGCACCAGCATCTGCATCTGCATCTGCTGAGATCCTCAGGCTGCTTCCACTCATGGAGGAAGAAGAAGGAGAGCCAGCATGTACAGCAATCACATGGCAAGAGAGGAACCAAAAGGCAGAGAGAGGAGAGGTGCCAAGCTCTTTTTAAAAATCAGCTCTCTCAGGAACTAATAATAAAATGAGAACTCATTCACCACTTTCCCCACTCATGGAAGGCACTAATCTATTCATGAGAGTTCCACCCCAATGACCCAAACACCTCTCATTAGGCTCCACCTCCAACACTGGAGAACAAATTTTAGTGTGAAATCTGGAGGGTAGGATACCAAATTATAGCATAGTGTCAAGCATTTTTTTTGTGGGTGGGCCACTCAAACCTCCCATCCATAACCTCCATTACCCTTCAAAAGTATCTTAAACTTAATACAGACTAAGTAAATATATCACACTTTACAGATGATATAGCTATTGGAAGTCATTTCTCCATAAGTTTTCCATGTTTTTACATTTCTTGTGAGCAATGGCACTGACAATCTTTGCTCCAAACCATCTTTCCAAGGATATTTGTGTAATGAGCAATTATCAAAATAGACTTAGTGTCTTCCTGTAAAACAAAGAGTAAGATTTTTACTCCCCAGTATAATGATGTCCCCCTTTGAGACAAAAGGCCGGTTTTCTTATAATCTATTATAAAATAACTGAGCTCTCTAAACTTGAGTTTCTTTAACTTTGATGAAACCAACCAAATGTGCAGCATTTTCCCTGTCCTTGTTTCATCACTTTCATGGGACTGAGAGGCAAGGGGAAATGACACAAACATGTATTTCATATGGCTTGCTGCACAGTGAGTAATAAGGCGCCCTGTCTTACAGCAAGCGTTTTGTTGCTTCTTTCAGTGTCCATCAAACAGTAGGCTAACTTGTTAGTTTGCAAGTACAATTCATTTCAGGCCCATTACAGTTCTTAAGAATAGCTTTAAGATAAATCCTATCCTTCAAACCAGATTGGCATTGCAAACCCCAACTTTTGAAAAAAATTCTGGAACAATTTCCATTCACAGATTACCACACAGAACATTTAGTTAATTAGCAGTATATTCAACCCTAACACCCTAAACATCCAAACACAGATAATAATCATGCTCAAACTAGTTCTTTTTATCAAAAATGGTAGTCTTGCTCTACTGTCCCTTTATAAACCAAAACCCATTCTTCTTACCCTTGACCCCATCCAAATTATACACATTCAGACTCACACGGTTCATTGCAGAAGGACTTACATTTTTCTGCCTTCCCAAGAATATCTACAAGAATAGGTAGCAGCCTGTGCTCTTGGAAGAGGATATAGCTGATTAGACATAAAAATTGTCAATCATATTCAGCTTATGTACCTCATACCTTCAACTCTGGCTTGATTAAATTTTTGGAACATGCGTGCAGCCTTATTTATGCCAAAAGTATTAATTAGTAGCTCTTTTGTTTCTGTAGTACATAATAATGCCTTACCATTAGAAAGTACAGGTTGATTGTCCCTACTCCAAAAATCTGAAATCTAAAATGCTCCAAAATCCAAAACATTTTAAGCATGGATTTTGACGTGCTTTTTAAGCATGACGTTCAAAGGGAATGCTCATTGGAGAATTTCGGATTTCGGATTGTTTTGATTAGGGATACTCAACCAGTAAGTTTAATGCAAATATTCTAAAATCTGAAAGAAAAAAAAAATACAAAACTTTATGGCATTTTGGAAAATAGATATTCAAATTGTATTAAGTATTTGTTCAAAATAACAAGCAAAATTAAACCAAAGACATTTTATTTTACTAAAGAGAATATAAGTTTCTTTAGGACAAGAAGTAAGTCTTCTTTGGAAACCATTTGGCTTCCAGCAGTTACTGAATACTTACTGATATGTTGATAAGCAAGCAGTCTACCACAGTGGATACCAAACCTAAGTACACATCAGAATCACTCAGGATGCTATATTTATTAAAGCATAATCTCTGGAGGCAGGGCAGGATAATCTCTAGTTTGGAAAAGCCCTCCTAGCAGAGTCTGAGATGTAATAAGAATTTGAAACAAGTTGATAGATGATTATGACCATGAAATCTTTTGGAAATAATCATAATTATAGCCTATTTTCACTCAGCAGCTTGCTAAACAAAAAACAACAACAACAAAACTCAGATATTTCATATGGTAGTGATTAGTTTCCAAAGGAAAAATAAAATTTTAGAAATATGATTCTCATATATAAATGCCCGTTCTTAATATCAGCAAAATTTGACTGACCCTAATAGTTGTGATTTTCTCTGATACTAATTGAATGATACATAATAACTGTTATTATCAATGTAGTAACTTCTTTTTAATGTTTTATTTATTAATAGCTCAATGGTATCTACATATATTTGAAAAAGTATGCGTGTATATAGGTATATGTGAAAGAAAAGCATGTCTATTCAATCTACAGATTATGGTTATTCTACCTAGAAATTCTCTGACTACATTGAATATTTCTTCCTGCTCCTTCTCAGGTTTCTGGATACCATACTGAGAGCCAGAGCAACTTTCATGGAGGACATGGCCCAACTTTCAAAATAGAGACTTTTGGCAGTTAAAAACTACCAGCATATTAACTGAAAATTATTATATAATAGCATACTTTTCTTACCAAAATACCTAAGTATTCAAACTTTTCATACAGTATCTTTTGATTTGTTGTTAACATACCCTCAAGATAGACACTATTTACCCTCATCTTTTAATGTGGATACTGCGATATGGAGAAGCTAAGTGATTTGCTTCAGGCTTCCAGAAGAGTAAGAAATTCTAAATCTCCTGGCTGGCATTTTCTTGTCTGATACATGAGACAGCACTGCCCCTCTAAGGCAGCTGAAGGTATATAGGAATCAAGCTTCCAGGTAGGATTTACCTTCACTTTCAGCTGAGGTTTATAGGAAGCTGAAAGCTCTCTAAGCAGCTAAGAATTCAACTGCTGAGTCATTTTTTTTTCCAATGATTCAAATAGTTTAACATTTCTTCCTCTCCATAAATCAGAACACAGACTTCTAATTCCAAGATGATGAAAACCTGTCGCTTGACAGTGGGGTGTGTGTTTGACGAATATCTCAAGATGATAGAACATATCTTTTACTGATGAGATCAAATGAAATTGTAGATTTCAGAGGTAAGTGCAGTATAGAGAAAAGAAGATTAAATCACATTCAGAAGAAAACAACATTTGGGAGAAGAATCTAAAAATCAAAATTGTCAAAGTTACTGTAAGGCTATGAAAAATGAGCTTTAAAAAGCAAAACAGGTTATTATAACTTATTGAATGTAATGTATTTGTAACTGTAAATATGTCATTACAATATACCATCAAGCTTACTCATTTGTTATGGGTTGAATTATGCCCTCCGAAAAAATCCATATGTTGAATCCCTAAGCCCAGTATTTCAGAATGTGACTATATATTTAGAGATAGGACCTTTAAAATGGCAATTAAGTTAAAATGAGGCTCTCAGTTGAACCCTAATCCAGTCTGACTGAAGTCCTGATAAGAAGAGGAACTCTGTACATACAGAGAATCTCCAGGGATCACATGCACAGAGGGATGATAATGTAAAGAGGCAGCAGAGAGCAGAGATCTGCAAGACAAGGAGAGAGCCCAGAGGAAACTCACCCTGCCAACACCTTGAGCTTGAACTTCTAGTCTCTAAAATTGTGAGAAAATAAGTTTCTGTTATTTAAGCCTCCTAGTGCATGGTCTTTTCTTATGGCACCCTTAGTAAACTGAGATACCGATGATTTTGTAGATTTTTATTTCTTTTTCTAATTGCATTTTAGGTTTTGGGGTACATGTGAAGAACATGTAAGATTGTTACATTGGTACACACATGGCAGTGTGATTTGCTGCCTTCCTCCCCATCACCTATATCTGGCATTTCTCCCCATGTTATCCCTCCCCATCTCCTCACCCCCCATTGTTCCTCCCCTAGTTCCCTCCGACAGACCCCAGTGTGTGATGCTCCCCTCCCTGTGTCCATGTGTTCTCTTTGTTCAACACCCAGCTATGAGTGAGAACAAGCAGTGTTTGATTTTCTGTTCTTGTGTCAGTTTGCTGAGAATGGTGGTTTCCAGGTTCATCCATGTCCCTACAAAGGACATGAACTCATCATTTCTTATGTCTGCATAGTATTCCATGTGTATATATGGCACATTTACCCTGTATAGTCTATCATCGATGGGCATTTGGGTTGGTTCCAAGTGTTTGCTATTGTAAACAGTGCTGCAATGAACATTCGTGTGCATGTGTCCTTATAATAGAACGATTTATAATCCTTTGGATATATACCCAGTAATGGGATTGCTGAGTCAAATGGAATTTCTATTTCTAGGTCCTTGAGGAATCGCCACACTGTCTTCCACAATGGTT
>CAUYLG010036727.1:0-28972 GCA_963573385.1 Cacajao melanocephalus | reverse complement strand
GCTACATCCATCACACCGTCACCTACATTAGGTATTTCTCCTAATGCTATCCCTCCCCTATCCCCCACCCCTGCTATCCCTCCCCTAGCCCCCTCTACTTCCCCAGCGAGCCCCGGAGTGTGATGTTCCCCTCCCTGTGTCCATGTCTTCTCACTATTCAACACCCACTTGTGAGTGAGAACATGTGGCCAACACCCAAGAATTTCAAACCTAAGAGCTATCAAAAGTAACAGTTAGTTTCCTCATACAACAGTGGTAGACCACAAGAAGAATGCATAAATGGATATAACTGGAAATAGAATCATTTATGACTTTATGTGTCAAGGTTGGCATGACGAATTATAGCTAGAAGTAAAATGATCACGTAAAGTACAGTATCTAAGTAAAATGTGTGCTAAGAAGTCCCTCCTGAACCATCACTGGTTTTTCAAGGTTGGCTTCTTACAGAATCCCCTGAAACTCTGGTGATTTTCAAGGTTGAATGTCTATAGAATCTACTGGAGTGGTAGTAGTCCAACTATGATGAGTAGATAACGGCTACACAGCCCTGTTGAAAAAGGAAGGCTGCATCTTGGTCATCAGACTCTGTTAGATAAAAGATTACTGCACAGCTACAAACAAGGGAAACTTTAGAAGCAGCCTAGCACTGATGGTAACATTTTAGAAAGGAATGTCATTTTGGTCAGACAAGTGATTACTGTCAGGTCAAGGAGACCCACCAATGTGTCCTCAGTCATTTCATGCACTAGACCTTTCCCCTGACCTTCAGGCAGTGCTTCCTTCATCTTGAAATTCAATCAGTTGGCCCTCCCAATCAGAAACATCCAACAAAATCATGCAAGCCAAGCAAATAGTTTTGTGAGCTGATTATTGAATGATGTCTAGAATGCCGAAATCATAATCCTGAGCAATGTTTCTGAAGATGTAAAATGTACGATTCATTTTACCATTAGGCTGATATCACAGACAGAAAGATTCTCATTTGACATTTAATCTCCAGGGACAAATTACATGCAAACATTCATAACGTGACAGAAGATTTTCACTATTGCTGTTCCTTAGATCTGTGACATGAATGGAATAGAGTCCAACATAATATCTGACTGTATCTGTTATTCATTCATTCATTCAGTCAGTCAGCTATTCAACATATAATTTTGGAGGACATGTTTAGTACCAGTCAAAGCTTGCTACTGATGATTCTATTAAGCCATCTCTCCTTCATGGAATAAATGATCCTCAAGTTGGGAAAAATTTACAAGTTATAAAACAGAACCCTCCATACAATGCAAGAGTATCATCTTAGCACCCCTCAGAAGTGCTCAATTTCTGGTTTAAATCTTCCAGAAAGTTCTAAATAAAAATTATCCAGTGTATGATGTCTTCCCTTCAATAGGACCAGCAGCCGCCACAATGCCCTCTGCTAGTCAGATGGTTTCCTCAGTTCAGTCAGCAACTTGATGGGACATCAGCTGCCAGAGGTGGTCTTTGGAGATGACAGCAGGATGTTGGTATAGCAAATATCTTTGGCTTGGGGATTTTTTAATGAGAACTGACTGATGGTTAGGCCCATACACACACACTCATGCAAATGGCTTCATCTTTACAGCTCTAAATGTAATGCCATGTTAATTTGGATAAGCAGTTGTTAAGGTTCATATCAAAGGTTTATGTTTTCTGTAATCATTTACTTAACATTTTAATTTTTCCCTCTGCAGCCTCCCAACTAAAACTGTCTAACAGTAATCTCCATGTTAATACCAAACATAGACAAAAAGCATCTGTATTATGTCAACTGTAAAAGAAACAGAAAAGCAGCAAATTCGTATCTTTTGGTAACATTTTTCTTCTTTCTTAGCACTATTTTATGTAACAGTGGAATATGATATTATAATATCAGGACAAATTCTTGTAAGCATATTTGAATTCTTCCTTTCCATTCATTTTAGTCTTTGTCTAGATATGGATGTAATACAGATACAGATAAATAATGGAATAGTAATAAACTGAGTTATTTTTACAACGAAATCCCACCCTCCACTTCAGCATATTCAGTTGCTCAGGGGCAATATTTTGCCAAACAGATATCATAGTAAGAGGAAATCATGATACATTTTTGCAATCCTGTGTCCTACAACAATAGAATGTTAAGTGCCTAAAGCACTTCACCTAGAAATCTGTCATGGGGTCAACAGCCCACAATCTCGTGATGAGAAAAGAAGGGCTGGATCCTGTAAATACATACACATGTTTGAACACTGGCAGTCACTTTTTGGTGAAAACGTGTTATTCAAAAATTGGCATAATCACAGTTTCCACCTTGTTTATGACCAGCATAAAAAATTGCATAAAATATCATGCACAGCTGTAGTCAGAAGGAAGATTCAATTTGGGCTTTGTGCAGACTTGACTTGCCGCCAGTGCAGTCACATACATCATCTAGGACTGCATTTCAAAGGATAAAATACAGTTTTAATTCTTGTGGCAAATTTATTTTTTCAAGGAGAGATAAAAATGTTAAAATAGATCATAAAAAGCATTAAGTCCCTCCCCGCCCCCATCCAGTCCATCTTTTGCTAATATAATGTTAAAGGGTTAGCAAAAGATGGGAAAGCCATAAAATTAAAGGTTAGGATTGCAGCTCTATCTGTCCTCAGAATGAGAAGGTATCTGGTGCAATTGCATACTCCTTTTTATTATTTAGACAGCCTCGTTGGGAATATCGTATGTGAACAACCTCAAACATCCCTGCTGGTTTCTTTGAGAAATCTCAAAGGCCACAGTGATAGAGAACAGCATGGGCAAACTACTAAAGACAGACAAGCTTTTCAACTGAAATGCAAAAGCACAATATAGCACACAGTTTTACAAGGAGATCTCCTCCGCCCCCGCGGAGGAGAGGGCTGATGTCCAGCATCATGTGTGCGGGTGCATCACAGCATCTTCCTACTCTCAAGAGCCTTAAAGGGACAGCTGCTTCATTTCCCAATCAGGGTCCAAAGAAAACAAGTAAGTTGGCAAAACTCACATAGCTAGCTTTATTGACTGAAGCAGAACCAGACCTCTCTTCTCTGGAATTTGAACACAATGTTCTTTCTACCTCTTTATGTTGTCTCCAAAAGTGCTTGACACCTCTAGGAATGAATGAGAACATCCACTGAGAGATACAGGTGAAAACTTTTTATTTCATATGTGATGGTGTGCTAGAGCCAGTTGGCACAGACTGTTGAGAGTCTGTTGTTTTCATCTCTTCCTGATTCACATTGAGTGACTTCATGCTGATAAGTTGAAATTAGCCATAGTGGGAGTATTTACACCATCAAAATTGGCAAATACTACAAACCAGGGCTCCCTCCCACCCACTGCATAGACACTGATCAACACGTCACTCTTCTGGTTGCATCGCCCCCGGAGCCAGCTCATAAATGATTAGGTGTAATGCTGTTCTCACCTAACGGCCCTCATTCCCTACCTTAGAAGCTCCAGTGATAGTTGATCAGTTGTTTCCAGCACAGCTTGTCAGGAGCTGCTATGAGGCTCCTCCAAGACCATAAGGAATCTTGTGAATCATCTGTTTCTGTAGGTTATGGCTACACCAGCACACCCAAAGTCAGCAGATACCAGACTGGGCAGTTTTGTCACCAACTTATAGAAAGCTAATAGACTCAATAGTTTTGTCAGAGATTGAGGTTCCAAAGATTTATTTATTTTAATCTAAAGAGTGCATTGGTGTCTTTAGTTTACATTGATTATGCATAGCTTGTCATTAAGCAAAACTGTGCTGTAGGAGAAACAGGGTTTTGAAATTAAAAAAACAAGGAAGCTGGGGAATAAATGTATATAAAGCTCATTCAACTGCAACTAAAGGGTCTTCTTTACAAATGAGAGGCAAGGATATATCGATTTTAAGAGCTTTGAGGCATGTAGACTTACAATTGGTCCTAGGTCTGACATCTATGAGCCCTGTGATCTTATACAAGTTACAAACTTCTCTAAGTCTCACTTTCCTCATATGTAAAATGAAAAGAAAAATAATATATTTCCCTTAGGGTATTGCAAGGATTCAATAAGACAAAGTACACTAAACCCTATCTTCTTTTGCCTACCCAAGAATTCTGCGCTAGCAATTCTTTATTCACTTTCATTCTCATTTTTGCTCTCTCTCCCCTGCATCACCAACGTTTTTGTTCTCTGATCAGAAATTTATTCCCTGCCACTCAAATGATCTCTAATGACATTGTCAAGATTATCAGTGACCTCCATATTTCTAAATTCATTATCAAATCTTTGCTCTCATCTTCTGTGACTCAGCATATAACATAATTAACACCTCCTCCTTAAAATACTTTCTTCACTTGGCTTTCAGTACCCCAGACTCTCAAGGTTTCCTTCCTATATATGGGCATTACCAATTCCAGTTGCTGAAGAGCTAAAAAGGAAAGCTATATAGTGTGATGACAGGTAGCTTCAGGATCACTGAACTCTAGTGAGGAAGGTGGAGTTGCTGCAGGTTTAAGATGCATAGGAAATGAACAGGCCAGTGGTTTTCCATTTTTGTCTGCACATCTGAATCACTTGGGGGGCTTTTAGAACTTGTGATGCCCAAGCCACCCAAAGTTAATTGTCATCTCTAGGCATGAGATCCAGGCGTCAGTATTTCTTCTGTAGGTTCCCCAGTTGATTACACTGTGGGACCAACACTGTAAAACATTGACCTAGGTGCAATAAGAGAAATAAAGGCAGATCCCAGGAGGAAGTAGTAGTTTATAGAAAGGCTCCATGGGGTCAAAAGTAGCAAATAAATGAGCACAGAAGTCTGAAAATGTGTAATGACACCAGAGCAAAGAAAGTAAAAATATACAAGACTTGTACAATAATGGTGATAATACAAGGCATAATATTAGTTAAAGGATGCCATAAAGGCCACATTTATAAAGTACTACTTAAGAGGTCTGGAGAAACAAGAGATGCTTTGAACTCATGAAAAAGCATATAAACATAACAATTAAAAGAAGTAGCACTGTGTGTCAACTGATAGAAAGACTGGAGTAAAATTAGTTGTATTTAAATTTGTCTTCAACTACTTTCTTTGACTTAGGGCCAGATACCTCAGTTTCCTCATACGTAGTATGTATAACAATATAACAATAAACTTATTTCATTAGTTTCTTAGAGGATTTTGATAATTTATATAAGGCACATAGAATAGCATTTGACACATAATGAACAAACATTAAATGATGATGATGATGATGATGATGTTGACGATGACCACATTATGATGATGCAGGTCTTTGGCAAAAGTTGAGGGAATTTAGCTGAGAAGTTGGCCTAAAGACAGGGTTCCATTTGGGAGAACTATAATAGATGCCAAGCTAGGTTTCTTTCCTCCAACCAAAACTAGCACAAGAAATAGTGTGAATCATGAAAAACTTGTCTCTAGCCCGCCCATTTGTTTTATGGCACTTTCCCCCTTCCTTGTCCTTCAAGAGCAGGATTTTTCTGCTTCTGAATACCTCCCAATAGAAAATGATTTGATAACAGTACCACTACTGGGATTACTTTTCTCAGTAGTGCTGTATCTCAAAGCTTTATCTGAAACTGTGGAATGAAAGGCTTTATCCCCAGAAGAATGTTAGTAATCAGAAAATTAAATGAGATAATTTAGATAAAAATCACTTTTAATTTATAAATTGCAATGCAAATATTAACCTTCACCTATGATAATTGACTTCTACAAAGCCCTCAAATTTTTAAGGGGAGTATCCACTTTATTTTCCACATGCCCATCAAAGAGCATATTTGATCTTACTAGAAGGCCAATATTCCTTTACTAGTAGCCCATTAATCCTAGGCCTGTGGGAAAAAGACTTGACTGCAATGAGCATTGTGACAAAAAGGAGGTTTTTCAGGCTGTATTAAAACTTCTGTTCTTTTGAAAAACCTTAACATGAAAGACATGCTGATTTAGTCATAATCAGTGTGATTGAGGAATAAAAAGAAGAGAGGAAACGCAGAGACTCATGTGTTCCTAGAATTGCAAAGCCTGTTCTTTGTCATAACCTGTTCTTCCTTTAGAATTTCCACTTCTTACCCATGTACTGCTGCTCTTTCACCCACCTAAGAAAACATTTATGAAACACTCAGCATGCACCAGGCACCTTTCATGACCCTAGAGATATAAGAGATGATAAGACATAGTCTCTGCCCTTGAGAAGAATGCAAGAGAGTAGGGTACGCAGGCCACTTATGAAACAGATCATGCTGATGTAACAGAAATTGCAAAGACAATAGGTACAAAGATAATGGTACACAGTGCTGTGACAGTTGTTCTTTGCCTACAGTGGAAACCATTATACCACAAGTGTGTCTTGAAAACTAAGGGCCTAATTAGGCAAAGGAATGTGAAAGAATGTTCAAGATAAATAAAAGAAAACACGAACTGGCCACAACAGTGTGATGCTTAAATTCTCTTTCAAGTGGTCTTTCTTAGGGTACCCTGGTCTCCAATCACAAAAGCCTTTCGCTTCCTCCCCAGAGATGCCATATTGTTTCTTTCCACTAACTAGTCTATGATGATGGTTCCATTTTTCTCCCCCTGACTTGCTCTGAAGGTGTACATTCAGTTGGTGCTTCCATTTGCACCCAAACTTACTCCCCCTAGGTTCACATGCATGACCCAATGATGCCTCTGCACCACAAAGGAAATGATCTAGAAATGCAAATCAAGATTTATATATGCAAAGAGACACACTGCAATAATCGACATGTTTTAAACAATATCAAAAAGGAATAAATACATTAAGATGGATCCACAAAAATAAAACACTATAAAGCTCTTAAAAATACATAGTTCTGAAATTTTAAGATTATTTTATGGCATGGGGAAATTCTCAGAATATTTGCTCTTGTTATACACACACACACACACACCCCTATGTAGATGTCTTTTGTATTTATATACAGGTCCATGTTCAAAATAGAAAATTTGAGAAAAAAATGAATATACAATCCCACCAGCCAGAGGTAATCTTGATAACATCCAGGCATATATTTTTCCAGACCATTCCCCACACATACTTGTTTCTTTTTGAAACAAAATTGGAATCCTGGAGTTTTGCATCATACATTGTGTTCATCCTATGTAACATCATATCAAAAACACTTTTCCATGTAATCAATTATTCTTTGAAAATTGGACTTTAACGTCTGTAAATATTCCATTTGTTTTAATGTGGCATAATTTACTTAGCAGTTTCATTATGGTGGGCAGTAATAATTTTTATACTTTTGTTTTTATAAATGATTCTTCCATTAACTTCCTTGACCATAAGTCTTTGTTCATAATTCACTTATTTCCTGAGATTGGCTATATCGACGTAAACTTACCAGGTCAAAAGGCAAAATAATTTTAATGCTCTTGAACAATATTTTCCAAGTTGCCTTCCAGAAAGGTTATACCAGCTGATACTCACACCAGTGACACACAACGGCACCCATAACCTCACTCTTGCCAGTATCAAGTGTTATCTTTTATCATCATTGCCAATATGATAGACAAAAAACAGTATTCTTTTTCTGTATTAAACAAAACAAAGAATACAAAACTACATATGCAATATGATCTCAACAATGTAAAACTATGGCCAGAAAAAAATAACAGAAAGGAAACACATGAAAGTGTAAACATTTTTAGCATCTGGTGGTAGAATAATAGATCACTGCTTTTTAGACATCATTAATAATAATAGCAATACATGATTTATTCCAAAGATACCATGTTTCAGGAAATATGCTACACAGTTTTCATGCAGCATCTCATTTAACCCTCAAAACACTAAAAAATTTTATTTCATTTACAGCAGTAAATGACTAAGTCAAAACTGGGTAGAGGCTGGAACAATATATAAACTCTAGCTTCACTAATTCCATAGTTCCTGCTTTTTCCTCTTCTTCCTCCTAATTTAACATATTTTTGCTTTCTTGTTAATGAATATTTTTATCATAAAAAGCAATAAAAGTCATCTTTACAGTCTGTCCTAAATGAGAGGATCCCTTACTTAATTTATTGCCAATAAAATTTGACTAGCTTCTCCAGAAAGGGAGCTCATTCCCTAGCTAAGGGAGGTAAATGTGAGACTCTCTGAACATTTCACAATGACCAGGACTTGCCTGAATGCAAGGGGTCACCAGCATCATTACCTGGAACACTTTGTTGCCCCTCAAAAGCATACCACATGGGTAACCGCCTAGCTCAGCACACATAACCTTGCCTTTGGCTTGTAGCTCATCACTCTGGCCAAAAGAAATGTTCTCTGTATGAGCAAAAAAGTAGCTGCATTATAGAGATAGGTAGGCAAAGTCAGAATCCGACTTTTGTCCTTCCTGTATTAATGAGGAGACTGTACTTTGTTCATATTAGTATTGATCTTAACAGTTTTTAAGAACATAGCAAGCAGGAAGCAGTGATAGAAATACGATGTCGTCTTGTGTTTATAAACGACGTTTGCTTCTATTATTACTAAAGTCCAAATAATAGCTAGACAATATTTAAACCTAGTCTTTTAAAAATTGTGTTTATTTTTTTCCTCTTTGCTTCCTCCTCCTCTGCTTCTATTTCCTTATTTTTAATTTTTAGTGGGTACATAGTAGGTGTATATATTTATGGGGTACATGAGATGTGTCGATACAGGCATGAAATGTGAAATAGGCATGTCATGGAGAATGAGGTATCCATCCCCTAATTCTAGTCTTTAAACACATATACACGATATTTAAAAAATATACTATCTACCTAAAACACTAGCAAATCTGAGAAGGAGTCATTATAACAAGTCTTTTGAAGATACATTTGGATAGATTTTTTAAAACATACTACCTAATTATCATTACAAGCTATATAAATACATATTTGCAATAGTTGAATGTGATACCTATTTTATAGAATAAGAAACTACTTTTCAAATTGCTGTTTTTGTTTTTTATTAAATCTTGATGTGCTAAATATTTATATTGAGGACACAATACACAGAACAATAAGGAAAAAATAAAGAATATTTGTATGAGAGGAAAATGTCCCAAAGCTAAATCTTTTTAATATTCAAAGAACATGTTGATTGTTTATATAATATATTCAAACACATTGTCAGACATTTTTACCTGCGTGGAAATAAGCATTAACAAACCAGACTTTATTGGTAGAGTTTTGTCCAGAGAGAAATAACTTTTTACAACGATTCTATCATTTAGTAATAACTCTTGCTTGTTTCAATGACTAAAATGTCAACTTTCAGGTCCTAATCCCCCAGCCCCATGCCATTGCCTTATTTCATTTTAACTCCAGTCTCTGCTAATTGTTGACCTTTGTGACAACATGAATCCATTAATCAATGCACAGAACCCTTTGAGGAATTCACATTCTTGAGAAAAGTGTCACTGAGTTACCTATGTCTTATTTTCCAAGAGCTAAAACGGTCTGGGAATCTGATTACATTTTGCTTTTCCCCACTTTCTACGAGATGTCCGATTCATTTATGATAGCTTCACAAACTTCTAATTTGCTAGTTGTTTGAATTTCAAAGTTTTTCATTAGAAAAGAGAAGTATTTTAGAAATCTTAATGGACACTTTTCAAATTGAGAAACAGATTTTTTTCTAAGATGCAAAAAGACATTATTTGTGAGAATATAGAGAAATTAGTATAAAATTATTGTTTAAATTTTAGGCTGGGTGTGGCAACTCATGCCTGTAATCCAACACTTTGGGAGGCCATGGCAGGCGAATCACTTGAGGTCAGGAGTTTGAGACCAGCCTGGCCATTATGGTAAAACCCCATTTTTACTAAAAATACAAAAATTAGCTGGGTGTGGTGGCACATCCCTATAGTTACTCAGGAGGCTGAGGCAGGAGAATTGCTTGAACCCAGGAGGTGGAGGCTGAAGTGAGCCAAGATCGTGCCACTGCAGTCCAGCCCAGGTGACAAAGCAAGACTCCATCTCTAAATAAATTAATAAATAAATGAATGAATGAATGTTAAAAGACTCAAATCCTCACAAACATTCTGTTTTCACTACTAACAGTTAATTTCTGGGATTTGTTTTAATGATGATGTGTAGTGTGATGGCCTGATTGATGTAAGCTTAATTTGTAAAGGAAAATTAGGAAATCCAGGTCTTATACAGACGTAAGGTTATCCTAAATCATTATTTATTATAAGAGAACAAAATTTTAAAAAGAAAAATTTCAAATGCATTGAACCATATTATATTCTGTCATATAGAGCATTTAAAAAAAAAAAAAAGCAAATCCCTATAATGTTTACTTTGCTACCTAACAGCAATTAAACTCATGTGACATTTACCCCTCTTTGTTGTACTTGTGTCTTGCCAGCCTCTCAGTTTTCTGATTCTACCTACCCAAATTATTCTCGGTTGTTAAACAGTACAAGTTCAAGCACAAAATATGACCTTAACACCATGAAGAACGGTATGTTTTCTAAAGATGACCAGGCCTGGTTCTGGTCATTCTTTGTCTAAGAGTTTCTACCTTCTGTACAATTTGTATATCTGAGCCAAGTTATAAGGCTCCAGATCAGACCTAAGGGAGAAAAATCCTTTCTCTCAGTCCCCTACCTGCCAGGCCTGGGGTTCTAAGCCTAAGGATTTTTCTCCCTTAGATCTGACCTGGAGCCCAAGTTTTCTCTAAAAATGAGGGGATTAAACTAGAATGACCTCAGACCTTTATTGGCAATACAAATTGTAATTAACCCAGTTTGGATTCTAACCTATTTTGCATTCGTTCCACATGTATTTATTAAGTACTGGCATGTGCCAGGTGCGGTTTTAGGTGCTGAGGATACAGTGGCAAGTGAGAGCCACAAGGTCCCTGCCTGAACCTAATTACACTCTAGAACCGAATTACAGCCAAGCCAGGAAGTCGATGATGTTGCATAGATGCCCCACTTTCTGTTTTTCCTCACTAATGCCCTGGTCTCTTCAAATGAAAGACTGCACTTTTCACAACTTATTTAAAAGAATCAGATCATTTGACTATCACGGCAAATATATTGTAGACCATTATAGAATCTTGACTCAAAGTTTAGAGGAACACACAAAAAAATCATTTCTATTTTTCCACTGACACCTTCACAGCCAAGGGCACTCTGGCCGGCTTTTATTTATTTTTTCAGAAATGCCAAGTACAAGACAGGGCCATACACTAATTGAGTGGTTTGTGTGTTTAGAAAAGCTTGGGGGCAAGAGGAGTTTTTTCTCTCTTTCTCGCTGTCTCTCTCTCTCTCTCTCTCTCTCTCTCTCTCACACACACACACACACACACACACACTCTCTCTCTCTCTCTCTCTCTCTCTCTCTCATACTTTAAATAATGGGCTCATTAGTTCCTGATGCATTCTTTTTGCACTAGCTGAAAAAGGATTTTATCCAACCTGGCCCATTTTTCTTCAGGGAAAGTCCCCGTCTGGAATTGTTAACCAACTTGAGGGTCAGAGATTTTTTTTGAGAATCAGAAGAAAGCAACGAACACCAGGCCTGGCAGGTGGGGGGACTGGGAGAAGACAGGAAGTATGTGTGTGCAAACAGACAAAAGTTTGCATACAGGTAGTTCATGCCCAAGGTAAGCAACTCCGTGCCAGAGTATACAAAATACTCCATTTCACAAAAATGTGTTCTACAAAAATTAGGATTACTGTTACCCAGGTGAGTAGGTTGTTTCCAGAGTCAATGAGCCTGGGAAATGCTGGATGTGATAGTGATTTTTCAAAATGCTTTAATATATTAATGTGCACCGTTTCTCCTTAGAAAGATGATGTGTATGTGGCAATAGCTCTAATACCCTTACTGCTCGGGCATGGAACCCCCTTTATCCACTACCCTGGAATTACCTCCTCTGACCAGTGTTCTAAGAAACACTTCCAGAAATAATTCATTCTTCACAACCCTACCAAACTCCCAGATCCATCAGTTGAATCTGGCTGCAGAAGATCATTTGCTATGAGAAAAAAGCAGTTGATAATGTTAAGGTTAATAGCCAATGATTGTTGTGACATAAGCATTAAAAACAAATAACTGTCCACTTGAAATGATGGACCTTTTTGCTTTTTATTTAAACCTTTCGTCCTGAAAACACAATGTGAGTGTGGTTAGAGCAAGTTTCTCAGACTTTCTCTGTTTCAGTTTTCTCACATGTCAAATATGGATAAAAGTACTACATACCACCTACCATTATTGTGAGAATTAAATAACTTAGTAAATGCAAAGCATTCAGAACAGTGTCCTGCATATAAGTACCGAATAAATATTAGCCATATATTTTATTTTCCATCATTATAACAAAAATATATATTATTAATATATCTTTACATATTAATCTATTATATATAATCACTCTAGTAGCTCAGAATAATGTATATATCCACAGAGAAATGATAAGTATTAATATTTTCAAAAGCAGACAATGGATAATCTGAGAATATCTGAATATAAATTGAAACATTTGGGGGTAAAGGTTATATAGTTAGAGGAAAAAAAGCCATTTCTTATTCATGAGAGTTGGTTACATTTCAATTTGGTTTTATACCCATATTTAGAGCTACATCAACATGTAAAAACTTGGTTAAAGAGTAATGTTAAAATGGATTAATCTTTCCTACTCACTTCTCCTCATATTCATACAATACTTTTTTGGCATTATTGATTCATTTACAAATAATGCCAAAAAGCAGTAGAGTAGAATAAGTGACACAATTAAACCTGAGGTATTTAATGGTAAACCACAGCCTGCTGTAAAGAAAGCCATCATTACCCATATAAGGACACAAAATATAAGACAACTCAATCCTAGCTTAATTCCACTTTGACTTGCCTTATTATCATAAGCTCCTCTAGAAAAGATAGGGAAAATTCTGTTTCCTCCTATTGGTTTCTCTTCTTCCATTGCTTGTCTCATAAACCTACTTACCACATGATAGTCAGCTTGTGCTCCTGCTTATAACTCTCTGATGAAGAAAAAAGAATGCTTATATCATGTTGGTGAGAATGTAAATTAGTTGAACCACTATGGAAGGCAATTTGGACAATTCTCAAAAAACTTACAGCAGAACCACCATTCAACTCAGCAATCCCATTACTTCGTATATATCCAAAAGGAAACAAATTGTTCTACCAAAAGGACACATACACTCATAGGTTCATCACAGCACTATTCACAATAGTAAAGGCATGAAACCAACCTAGGTACCCATCAACAGTGGACTGGATAAAGAAAATACGGCACATACTTGTTGTGTATGGGGGGTTCCATGACAGAAAATATGGCACATGTACACCATGGAATACTACGCAGCCATAAAAAAGAAAAAAATCTGTGTCCTTTGCAGCAACATGAATGCAGCTGAAGGCCATCATACTAAGCAAATTAACACAGGAACAGAAAACCACACGTTCTCACTTATAAATGGGAGTTAACATTGGGTATTCATGAACATAAAGATGGCAACAATAGATATTGGAGACTACCAGAGGGTGGGAGGGAAGGAGTGGGGCAAGAATCAAAAAACTATCAGGTACTATGCTTACTACCTGGTTGACAGGATCATTTGTATCCTAAACCTCAGCATCATGCAATATACCCATGTAATAATCCTGCACATGTACTCCCAAAACTAAAAGTTGAAATTAAAGAAAAAAAAAAAGACAACCACCTTCAATTACTTTCCATTGTGCTTAGAATGGAATCCTTAATTAATGATGTGGCCTGCTGCTGCCTCTGACCTCTTAACTCATACCAGTCTTCCCTACCTTAGCCTTGTTCCATTCCTTGAACTAAGCTCTTTCCTGCCTCAGGGCCTTCGCACCTGCCATTGCCTCTACCTGGAGTGTTTGTCCCTCACACCATATGTGGTCTGATTCCATCTTACCATCTGAGCTGGTAAGAGATGGTAAAGGAGACGTCTCTCCACAGGCCTTCCCTGAATCCTCTATCTAAGTTTATTGTCTCTATCTAAGGTTATTGATATCCTCTATCTCCCCACTTATTGTCCAATATACCACGAATTTTATTGCCTCAAAGTACCTATATTTGACATTAAACAATACAGTAATATTACTAAACTAGCTCCAAAACTGTTCTCAACAGTTATATCCATGGCATAAATGAAGTCTTCCATATCAGTTCTACTCTAAGGAGAAGTCATCCTTATTTATTGTTACTGTCCTATATTAAGTCCTTCTCAACCAGTGAGCTGCAATAAAAATTAAGTCATGCGCATCATTTACAATAAATTATAAGGTTTACAACTGCTAAATTAATTTTAAAGCATCCCTTGGGTATGTGAATAGTAGTAACAGAGGAAACTGAAGCTCACATATTTCACTTACAAAGCGTTTTATAAACTTTGGGTTCTGGGTTACATGTGCAGATCATGCAGGATGGTTGCATGGGTACACACATGGCAATGTGGTTTGCTGCCTCCATCCCATTGTCTGGCATTTCTTCCCATGCTATCCCTCGCAAACCTCCCCAGCCCCCGCTGTCCCTCCCCTAGCTGCCCCAAACAGACCCCAGTGTGTGATGCTCCCCTCCCTGTGTCCATGTGTTCTCATTGTTCAACACCCACCTATGAGTGAGAACATGCAGTGTTTGAATTTCTGTTCTTGTATCAGTTTGCTGAGAATGATGGTTTCCAGATTCATCCATGTCCCTACAAAGGACATGAACTCATCATTTTTTATGGCTGCGTAGTATTCCATGGTGTATATGTGCCACATTTTCCTTGTCCAGTCTATCATCGATGGGCATTTGGGTTGGTTCCAAGTCTTTGCTATTGTAAACAGCACCGCAGTGAATGTACATGTGTGTGTGTCTTTATGATAGAAAGATTTATAACCCTTTGGGTATATACCCAGTAATGGCATTGCTGGGTTAAATGGAATTTCTATTTCTAGGTCCTTGAGGAAGGAACACACTGTCTTCCACAATGGCTGAACTAATTTCACTCCCACCAACAGTGTAAAAGTGTTCCTATTTCTCCACATCCTCTCCAGCAATTTTTAATGATCTCCAGATTTTTTAATAATCACCATTCTAACTGGTGTGAAATGGTATCTCCATGTGGTTTAGATTTGCATTTCTCTAATGACCAGAGATGATGAGCATTTTTTCATATGTTTGTTGGCCTCATAGATGTCTTCCTTTGAAAAGTGTCTGTTCATATCCTTTGCCCACTTTTGGATGGGTTTGTTTGTTTTTTTCTTGTAAATCTGTTTTAGTTCTTTGTAGATTCTGGATATTAGCCCTTTGTCAGATGAGTAGATTGCAAAATTTTTTTCCCATCCTGTTGGTTGCCGGTTCACTCTAATGATTGTTTCTTTTGCTGTACAGAATCTCTGGAGTTTAATTAGATCCCATTTGTCTATTTTGGCTTTTGTTGCCAATGATTTTGGTATTTTATTCTTGAAGTCCTTGCCTATGCCTATGTCCTGAATGGTTTTGCCTAGGTTTTCTTGTAGGGTTTTTATGGTGTTAGGTCTTACGTTTAAGTCTTTAATCCATCTGGTGTACTCAAAGTTTTATAACACTTTATAAGTGAAATATGGTTTTTGAAAATCAGCCTGTTTTATCTCTTGGTTGATCCTGAATGCTGGAAGTATCAAGAATTCATGAAATCATACAGTTTACGCATTGGAAGAAAACATAATGGCCTTAGAACTTGCCAGTTTTCTAGCATTTGAATCCCTTCTATGGTGTTCCTACGAAGCAGTTATTCTTCATTAATCAGGAGTTCACAACCCCTTGACGTAACCCTTTCTTTTTTGAAGACTTCTGACTTTCAGAAATCCCTAAGAGTTAAGATAAGGTAGGCCCCACAGTGACTTATACTTACTGGTGCTATTTCAATAACTTAAATCCAAATGGAATAAATCTAATCTCTCTCATTCACGCCAGCCTTTCATGTTTCTCAAGACAATTGTAATATCGTCTTTACTTTTCTTTTCTTTGAGATAAAACTTTTAGTTCCTTCAACTATTCTTAATATGCCATTGTTTCACATTATCGCCAGGGAGTAATCTTTTCAATTTACATCACTTTTTTTTTTATAGCCTGCTTCACAGATGGAACCCAAAATGAAGCATTTGCCACTGGTAACCAGATCACTGCAGAGCAAAGCAGTCTGTCAAAACCTATGTTCATGATGTCAAAAATAATAGCAACAAAACATATCAAAGTAGCTGGGAGTTTAACACACAGAGAAGAAAAACCGAAAGAAAAGAACCTGGAGAATATCTGCTCCTCTGCACTCCTCAGCCACACACCATTCTCTCGCTAATCATTTCTGGTTTCTTATTAGCTTTTTTGCAACTAAGTTAATGATAGAGTCTCTCTTCCTGAATTTTTAGAGACAATATATCCTATTTCACTTCCACTATAATAAAGTTGCCATTATGTGATTATTTTAACCTACAAAAAAAAAAAAAAAGCCGTTTCTTAAAGCTTGACCCAAGGTATCAGGCATACATAAATAAAATATACATCACCACTGCTCAAGTGAGAAACTGCTCAATGGAGAGTAAGGGACTTCCCTACTATCACAAGCTAGACAATGACAAAACCAGGACCTGAAGCCATATCCCTGATCCAATGCTCTTGCCACCTTATCACAGGTCCCTTCCCAAGTCCGCCACCTTTTGGATTCCTAGAGAGAAAGTGAATGTGTTACATTGCAAGGTAGATTTCATCATTTCTTCATGTTAAACATGTAGAGATTCAATCTCAGAGAAGTTTATTAACGGGACCAAAATCACAGATAGGGGAGTTGGGAACTCAACCATGGGTGGCCTGACTCCAGGGCAAGGGGCCTGTAGCCAGTATGACACGTTCAGTATGACCCTGCTACCATTTGCCTTTTCAATGAACAGTACCTGGTTTTGTGGGTTTTCTTAGATTTTAAAACTGAAAAAAAAAAAAAAAAAAAACTATAGAAACGAAATGACCAAACTCTGTTTTCTCCTTTTTTTATATATGCTGTTTCTCCTTACAAGCACTCAAGGCCACATATTTGATTTACATCTTTAGGCTCTGGAAACCATGGAGACAATTTGAAAAAGCTTGAGAGGCTAAAAAGCACTTGTACCAAAGCCATTCCCTGGTCCAGGTTTTGTTCCCTTGCAATTTTACAGTAAATTATGAAGCTTTTCTACAAATCGGGTTCAATGGGAAAGTGCTGAGTCATTTTCATTATTGCATTGATTCCACACAGGGGTATCACAATAATGTTTAAGGAAGTCAAACAGTCACTATGTGTTCTTTAATTCATATCTCAGATCGATGGAATTATCATCTATGTGCATCTGTTAAAGTGATTCATGCTGCTCAGATATTGGGTAGTTTAATTCCTCAACTTGTCTCAGATAAGGGACTGGCAGTTTCAGAAGTCTCCACTGTTAAGTCCTGCAATTCAGTGGATTAGTAGCATCTTAAATTGAAGACAAACTTTCTTTAAACTAGTGGTTCTTCAGGTTCCACAGCAGCAGCAACAGCTGAAATAGCAATAACCATGTCAAAGTCATGAGAATTATAGTAGTCAGAGAATAACTTCCCATATGAGAAAAAAAAAATGAAATTACTGTATACTTAGGCTGCCATTTCCTTTAGAAAGTACTTTTTTAAATCAATCTGTGCCAAGTGGGGCTCAAGCCAAAGCTTCTCTCCTTCACGGCTCACCTTTCCTTAGTTAAAATGTTAAAGTCCTGACAGCACCACAGTCTCCACAGCATTGTGGTGTGTGGTTAACAAAGACAACCGGCAATTACTCAGTGAAGAGAGAAAAGTTAATGGTAGAAGCAGAGGGGATCAAGATTACCCTGTGGAGCTCAATGATGACTAATAGCAGAGTCTACACTTTCTAGTAATATGAACTATTGATCCCCATTTAGTCATTTGCTTATAATATACATTAGGTAATGTCTGCTCTGCTCTCATGCCATGACAGCTGAACCTTTATTAATAACACATTCTTAGCACTGATGAAGTTCAAAAGAGAGGCAGACATGGCTCCCACTCCTGATTCATGGGCTCCCAACTTCCTGGGAGAGTTAAGAAAGGGGCACTACAAGAGGAACCAGGAGGTGGATCGTTCAAGCTGTGAGAGGACAGAAAAGAAAAAGTAGGGAATGGCAAGAAGTTTTGGTAAATTATACATAACTTGTACAAGCTCTGAAAATAAATTGGTGTCACAGGGACCTAGTTATATCTGCTTTCATCTCATGGTGAGTTTATAATGTATACACACATAAAATTTATGCTCCCTCATAGGCAAAGCTCATTACTAAAATAACATTAATCTGGTAGCCATCTAAAAGGAGACCCTTGAAATCGCTAAACCATTGCTTAAACAGCAATATTAACTTTGTGTGTTTTCACTTAGCTGCATCGGTAATCATGTTAGGATGAAGAGGTGAAAACTAAAAATGCAGCAATGTCAATAATGGGGGTAGTTTAACATCACCACCCACCCACACAGTAATTTTAATGTTTCTTGAATCTAGGATATTCCATTTTCATCTTTAAGTGAACTTTACTGTGTTGTGGCATTGATCTTGCTACTTTGCTACAGACTCAATAAAATTGAAAAGCAAAGTGGCTAACCCTCAAGGACCTTCCAGTCAACATTTCTACAAATTTTGAGTTGAGTTGGGATCACAGAAAACACGAAAAATGCAAGTAACAGTCCCTACCTACACAACAAATATCTGTAGGACTTTTGATGAGTAAACACATTCTGATTGTGTGAGGACTGTGTTAGTCCAGACAAATTTTTCTGCTGAGGATGTAAGGAAACACTGCCAAATAATTATTACTTGGAAGTAATAAATGCTTTTTAGATCAAGTTACGTTTTCCTTAGTATGGCAGTCCTTCTTCCAAATGTATGGAAGAACAGGTAATTCATTCTGGCACAGCAGAAAAAATGTAAAAACAAAAGGAACAATTTTGCATTTTCTCTGTTGGAATATTATATCTCTTCTACAGGGAATCAACTTTTCCCAAGTAAAGTGTTCTATTTTTTCAGAGAGGGTGAGCTCTTCAGTCGGCAGAAGTCAAGCAAAGCCATTTCTTAAGTGGGCTCTTTGCACAAGTGGTTTCCTTCACATTAGGCAGAGCTAGAGGTGCTGTGGCCCAAAGGACAGTACAGCTAAAGCAATTTCTCATGTGACTGACTGTCCAGGGGAGAGCCCATGTGAAAACATGACTATCAGTGTAAGCTACCAGGGTCTTATTTTCTTATTGAGATAACAGATTTGAATGCTTGGTTGCCAGAGTTGTCAGGTTTCCAGAGTGGTCTTAGCTATCATAATGTTAAAAATGAGTGCAAATGAAAACTATAGTAACATATCCAACTACAGTTTTATAATATTTCCACACATGCACTGATGATATAGTTCTGTAATCTGAAGTTTTTCAATGTGTCTTCATGAGGAATGACACCACAATACTACTATTTCTCTCTCGGTTCAGTACAGCTAGGGGAAGAAAGAGAAGCCTACTTCTCTGGGGGTGATTATAATGGTTATAACCGTTTGTAATGATTATAAATTTTGAGATCATGAAAATGCAAAGGTAACCACAGAGATAGAAAACCTAGATGAGGGACTGAAAAAACCTGCTTCGTTATTTGATATAACCCGCTTCTGATCACATATGAAATACCTACACAGCACCTAATACATATTAATAGCAGGGAAGCAATAAATAACTGGAATTCCTACTAAGAGTAGTAATAATATTAGGAGCATCATGACTATTACTTCAGATTCTAGATGTAAAAAATAAAATCTGATATTTTGATTTGCCCCCACGGATATTACTGAGGTAAGAACATGCCATTCTGATGAATGTACTATGGGAAAAAAAAGTCATTTTATTGGAATCACACTAAGAAACAGATACCCCAAACACTACATGAGTAGTCTTTCCATGGAGCAAATCCATACCTTTCCTTTTAACAGTTTAATATAATCTTTATATGACTGTGTTGAAATGTCTTTTACATTCAATTTCCACTTTTTGTTGGTATTGAAATCAGGAGACAAGAAGAAGGGCTAATATCTCTTCATTTTTAGCTCCATGGTAATTCTGCTGGCTTTTACAAAACTATCAAAGGTTTTTGAGTGTGGTTGTTGTATAATCATGTATTTATAAGCGTACAAACTGACAATGGCAGCTTTATATGTTTGATGGTTTCAACTAACTGAGAATGGGGTATGGGTGAAGAGCAATGGGCAGAACTCATTTCAGGTGTTAGAGCACAAACTTAAAACTTTCTCCCAGCTGCCTCTTTGCCACCTGAGACTGGATAGGAACAGCCAGAGGTAACCTCATTAGCTCATGAGGCTTGCTTGGAAATATAGATGTCAGAGCAGTGACCTAGAGAGAGGGGACTCTGCCGGGAAAGGGAACTCTGACTGGCTGACTCCTGCATTTTTTTTCTTGTGACACCCTCTCTCCCACCCAAATCCTTTCTGATATCTATACCAACTTCCAAAGTCATGACTCGTTTTACAGACTGAAACCCAGGACAGTCCACAACCTCTGCAAGTGAGCAAAACAAACTTCTGCCTGCATCGCCGTATCTGATTCGTATCTCTGCTCATGATTACCTGACAAACCACTTAACCTCACCATGCTCCAGTTTCTTTCATAACTCAGAAACACAATACTGTGGAAATCTCTCTCCTGGGATTGTTTAGAGTAGTAATTACATAAGTATGTATATATGTATATTTATAGGTATGCGTGTGTGTGTGTGTATGTGTGTATATATATATTAAAGTACTTTAGCTTATGAGATACTCTAGCAATATTTAAAGATAAAGTCAGAATAATTGAATAAGCCCGCAGCTGTAATGGGTCTGCTCTCTATGAGGCTGCTAGTATTAAACAGCACAAATTACAGCTGGTCTTCCCAGGTCTCTACCCCTGGGCTTTGCCACTGACTTGCTATGTAACTTCCACTTTGGAATGTCTCTGCCTCCACATTCATCTTTAAAATAATCTGAAGTGATGAACTCCCTTGTAGGGCATAGAGGGGAAAAAGAAAAAAAAATGCTGAGGGATTTAATAAGCGTAATTGAAAAAACAAATAACAGACAGGATCCAACTCTCAAAGACACAGTTGTTATTCCTATTCATATAAATGCAAATTCAGCCCAAGAGTAAAACCACATGGAATTGTCTGATTTAAGGCATTTGCCTAGTAATAAGCACAGACATTTTTTCTCATTTTAGTCAACCGAATAAAGAACAGGTTTTAGGAAATGCTCACAAGCTTGCCTTGAATTATTTGTGTACGGCTTCTATAATTTAAATTGTTGGGGTTATCTATGGATTACGGCAGTCAGAGTTTGGCCATAAACCTTCCAAGTAACGGTGTCTTCCTGAGAGCCCCTTCTAACAAATATTTCTAAACTGTTTTCCTTGACTCATTGCCAATAAAATGGATGGAAACGCTTTCAATTCTCTCTTTTTCTTTCTTGGTCATAGCTTCAGAACCCTAGCGCTGCTTGATTCCCTTCAGTTGCAGATATTGGTGGCTGAAATCAAGGGCCAGGCCCCAGAAAAGTTTCACAGAAGGGACATACATAGGGCCAAATTGGACCCTCCGATTCACACCGTGTATCTCTGAGATGTGTGGTAAGTGTCTGAGGTACTGATAATGCTGCAGCCAAGATGGTAAAATAGAGCCAACACGTCACTTGTTGTATCAGAAGCTGCTGTAGCACCCTAACGCCAATTGTGCTGCAATGCATATTGCTCAGGCCATCACTGGGCCTGGGCGCTATGCATTTTAATTGCACATGCTGCAATTAAAAATTAGGGTTTACAGAAATTATTGCATTTCTCCTGTTTCCACTTCATTGCATCTCTGCGTCCTTTGACACAAATATATAATAACTGCAGTAACATGGATAGAATCCTACGGACTGTTCGCAAGCACCTTCCACTTAAACAGGAAGAAATACATCACCACCAAAGAGAAAGCCTTGGTGGGAGATACAGATAATATACAAATTAGAGCTGCTGCACAACTCCAGGGGGCATCATCTATTCACCACATTGTGAACTGTGCCCCCTGGAGCTGTGCAATGAAAACATCCTACAAGATCATAGGTATCCTAGAGAAATCTTACTAGAGAAAAACTGACTCAGATATACTAGAAATGTTCATCTAAGAAACATTAAGTTCCAGTTCTTCTGTTCTCTAGGCCTGACTTTTCTCACATTAAATTGATCTCACTTTTCTCACCTTATCTCCAGTGTTAACTCCAGTTCTGAAAGTCTGTGATTCAAAGAGTTAAGGCTGATTTGTATATATCAAATAGTAATGTCAGATGTAAATGTTTCCCCATTTTTAAGCAGTGTTCTTGTAACTCGTGTTACATTAGTGAAAACGGGAAATTTTCAAATAACCCTTAACTGTTTTCCAGTGGGCCTTAGGAAAGAGGTTAAGTCTCTGGACTGCCTGACCCATTCAGTTTGTTTCACAACTAATGAAAATACTGCAAAAAATCATGGGAGGAATGGAATCATAAAGAAAAGGAAAGCTTCATTTAAGCAATATAGGCAGTATTTCAAAAATGATCCTAGGAGGTTTGCTTCTCTCTAACCTGGAGACATTTTTTTAGGCTAAACAATAAAGTCTGCTTTAAATCAAATGCAAACAAAGCAATGTCCTTGATTTGGGGTAGTATTCTTCAAATTTGTATTTAAAACTGTTTCCTATAATGTTTTCTCAAAGTATCTTTTGCGTATCACCAAATTCTTCACTGAGTTTTGTCATTTGATTTATAAATTTAATGAACATCCTAAAGAAGCCTTTCTGTTAAAGTTCCCAAGTTCCTCTCCACTCTTCTGGTCCAAGATTCTTATACCATATCATGCTCTTCCAACACCCACCCACACGCCCCTGCCACCATCCAGTAAAAAAATTCCTATATCCACATTGGCCTATTGAAATGTGAGCTGAGCTTGCCTTTCTGATGGGAAAGACTGTGTTTATTACATTCCAACAGAATTAGCAGGTACTTTAAAGACTATAATCCAGTGCCACTGTGCTTACAAATCACGAGCTTTTGTTTTAGAAATATAAACAAAAGGATGATGCTTACAATTGTGTAAGTCATCCCAATTTCAAGTATTGGGCATTGGGCTGACAGCCTGACTCGGGCTGTATACAGCTACAGAGTATTTAGATCAATTAGATAAATGGAATTTTTTAACAAAAGTCAACAAGATCATGAGAGAAATTCAAATATAAATTAGGAAAATGAAAATGAAACACACACACCAACATACACACATACTAGTATATAACTAGAAACATCTAAAAGAGAAGACACAGGACTCCAGCCTTATAAGGCGGGCAACATATACTCCCTTCTAAAAGAGAATAGCGATACATTCTCTTAGCTTTCAGGCTTCCTATCCAAACCTAAGCTTCACTTGGGCAGTCCTGCTGTTACACCCATTTAAATATTCACCCACTTCTCTTTTTGGCACAGGGGAGAGAAAAGTGTTTCTCCTAACTTTATTCTTATCCATCCATTACACTGCACTGTGACGACCTGTTTTTGTTCACCATTAGAGCCCCTATGACTTACATATTGCATGGCACATAGTATATGCTCAGTAAATAACTTGTTGAATGTTGAATTAAAGATTTGATTTTTTTTCTTTCATCACACACTTATAGAATGCCTACCACAGGTTCTCTTTTGCGTAAGCATTCAATAAACATGTATGTGAATCATAAAGCAGTTTCAAGTAAAGGTCAGCTTTTCGCATGAGGAAAAACTTAGGTGGACCAGCAGAACCTTCTGTATTCTCAAGATAACAATGAATTAAAGCAAAGTTCACGGCACTGAAAACTCATTGTAGTGCTGAGATACTTTTCAGCCAGCTAGGAAATTGACAACTGGTCAACACTTAAACCCCCAAGGGAAATTTGGTACTTGGGCTGCATCAAGTTGAGTCTCAAAATCTTAACATTTATGATTAAAAATGAAAAAAAGCATAGAAATGACTGTTAGTCCTTTTACATTTTGTGAAAAAAGAGACATAGCTTCCTTTACCTCTCCTTCTATCAAGTATTAGCATTGATCTTATGTTCTTAGGATCCTATAAAACTATTTTACCTCCATTCCCTATAAAGAAAGTTTTCTAAAAATGTGTATCTAATCTCTTGCTTCCATGCTTGAAATATTCCCAATTGTCTTCAACATAAAGTCAAGATTCAAAGCATGATTTACCAAAGGCTTGACGATCTCACTTTATCTTTACTCTGCCAGCTCATGCCCTCACATTCTTCCCAATAATAACTATCACCATTCCTAAATAGAAGTGTAATACTTTGAAATTCCCAAGCATGTATTGCTTTTTTTCTTCTTGTCCTCTCTGTACAATAATGCCCCTCTCGCTACCCACCCCAAACTTACTGCCTGCACACACACACATACACATACACACACACACACATATTTTACAAGGCTAACTTCTATCCCATAATCTGGGGTAGGTGTCCCTCTTAGATATACTCTACACTGTCAAATCTCATATGTCCACTCACCCCTACCCTGAAGGTTTGTAAATTCTTGGAAGGCAGAGTACAAATGTCTCTGGATCCCTAGCATCCAGCAGAATTCTTGGTACTTCATAAGGACTCAATAAAAATGAATGAAATATACCACATTTTCTCTACCCAATCATCCATTTATGGACACTTTCATTGATTCTACATCATGGTTTTGTGAATAATTATGTCATTTGTGGCAACATGAAGCTCGAAAACATCATGCCAAGGGAAATCAGACACACACACACACAAAGGCATGTTCTCTCTTATATGCAAAATCTAAAACAATCAAATTCACAGAAGCAGAGAGTAGAATGGTGGCTACCAGAGGCTGGGGATGAGAAAAATGAGGAGGTGTTGGCCAAAGGGTACAAAGTTAGACAGGACAAATAAATGATAAGTATTTAAGGTGGGTGGATATGTTAAATAGCTTGATTCATTTTTCCACATTGTATACATACATCATAACATTATGTGTACCACATAATTATATATATTGTAATCTGTCACAAAAATTGTTGAATGAATGGAATAAATGAAAAAATATATCCAGGCCTTTTTTATTTGTTCATACTTTCAAAATATTCTGCATGGATTTATTACTGAACCCATCTACCCAATCCATAAAATGAAACAAAGTGACCGAAAATAATCAAATTGCTTCCAAAAAATGGATAGTGGTCTTTTTATTGGTGGGCTTGCCATGTGTAAGATTTTGAACTGGACACTAAGAAAATATGTGTATCATCACACATGCTCATTCTCCCAGGCAGTTTTCTCCTTTGCCAGTTTCCTCTCTGGGACATGTGTATTCTTGACATTTTTCATGAGAGTACTGTAGGAGATGGGATGATTATGCTTGGAGTTTGTGAGGAGTCACAGTAAACAACGTGACAAGCAAATATCCCAGTGTCAGCAGGACTGTGACAGACAAAATAAGAGACTGAGAGACAGACTGAGCACTATTCAATGACAACTGCTAAATGGCTCTTCATGAACTATTCATTCACTCACAGACCTGGAAGCTGCTATCACTCTACCAAATTACCACACTGCATAGACATGTACACAGATCGCCTCCTACACATTGGAAGTGAGTACAGTTGGCTGCTTCTACGAGTAGAAAATCAATGGGATGTTTGCCCTATTTTATGCAGGTCAAATGAATATTACCACATTACAAATGTCTCTGATTCAATCCATTCAACAAAAATGTGTTGAGCAAGTAACTTTGTGGCTTCAAGTGATGTGGGTAAAAAAGTACTCCAGATAAAAATTTTCTGACTAAAGCAAATATTTTCTTATTGGATAACTATTGCAATATAGACTCAAATAAAAATGCAAACAGATTCTCAGAGATCACAGTATAATTTTTGTATAGTAATACATTATTAGACATGTTTAGTATATATTATTTAGTACATTATATATAAAATATATAATTTAGTATAATAAATATAATTTTGCTTAAGGAAAGACATCTTAATGGAATTATTTTTTTACCATCTCCCAAGTACATTTATAAAATGTCTTACTATTTGCTACTGTTCAAATTTTGATACTGCACTTTGTCAATTTCAAGTTGCTTAAAAGCTAGAAGTGATTGAGTGAGTGAATCTGGAGTTACTTCTTTCAAAAATCCACAGTTCATTCTCAGTGCTGTTTGAGAGACGAATTAGCTGTCTAGCCTTTTTGCAAAACTCACATTAAAACTTCCATTGGGAAAAACCCTCATAATTTCTAAAATGAGCACTTGTAAATTGCATCTATAGATCTTCCTTGCATGAATGGATATCCAGCTTCATATCTAGTGATACTTGCTACAATGCCACCTCATAAAATTAAGCAACTATATAATAAATTACTTTTTTTTTATTGTACTTTAGGTTCTGGAGCACATGTGCAGATCATGCAGGATTGTTGCATAGCTACACAATGGCAATGTAGTTTGCTGCCTCCATCCCCTGATCACCTATATCTGGCATTTCTCCCCATGTTATCCCTCCTACACCTCCCATCCCCCCTCTGTCCCTCCCTTGGCCCACCCCAACAGACACCAGTGTGTGATGTTCCCCTCCCTGTGTCCATGTGTTCTCATTGTTCAATACCTGCCTATGAGTGAGAACATGCGGTGTTTGAATTTCTGTTCTTGTGTCAGTTTGCTGAGAATTATGGTTTCCAGATTCATCCATGTCCCTACAAAGGACACAAACTCATCATTTTATATGGCTGCATAGTATTTTATGGTGTATATGTACCACATTTTCCTTTTCCAGTCTATCGTCGATGGGTATTTGGGTTGGTTCCAGGTCTTTGCTATTGTAAACAGTGCTGCTATAAACATACGTGTACATGTGTCTTTATAATAGAATGATTTATAATCCTTTGGATATGTACCCGGTAATGGGATTGCTGGGTCAAATGGAATTTCTATGTCTAGATCCTTGAGGAAGCGCCACACTGTCTTCCACAATGGCTGAACTAATTTACATTCCCACCAACAGCGTAAAAGTGTTCCTATTTCTCCACATCCTCTCCAGCATCTGTTGTCTCCAGATTCTTTAATGATCATCATTCTAACTAGCATGAGGTGGTATCTCAAAGTGGTTTTGATGTGCATTTCTCTAATGACCAGTGATGATGAGCATTTGTTCATATGTTTGTTGGCCTCACAGATGTCTTCTTCTGAAAAGTGTCTGTTCATATCCTTCACCCACTTTTGGATGGGCTCGTTTGTTTTTTCTTGTAAATCTGTTTTAGTTCTTTGTAGATTCTGGATATTAGCCCTTTGTCAGATGAGTAGATTGCAAAAATTTTTTCCCATTCTGTTGGTTGCTGGTTCACTCTAACGATTGTTTCTTTTGCTGCACAGAAGCTCTGGAGTTTAATTAGGTCTCATTTGTCTATTTGGGCTTTTATTGTCAATGCTTTTGGTGTTTGAGTCATGAAGTCTTTGCTTATGCCTATGTCCTGAATGGTTTTGCCTAGGTTTTCTTGTAGGGTTTTTATGGTGTTAGGTCTTATGTTTAAGTCTTTAATCCATCTGGAGTTAATTTTAGTGTAAGGTGACAGGAAGGGGTCCAATGTCTGCTTTCTGCACACTGCTAGCCAGTTTTCTCAACACCATTTATTAAACAGAGAATCGCTTCCCCATTACTTGTTTTTGTGAGGTTTGTCAAAGATGAGATGGTTGTAGATGAGTGGTGTTGCCTCCAGGGCCTCTGTTCTGTTCCATTGGTCTATCTCTGTTTTGGTACCAGCGCCATGCTCTTTTGATTACTGTAGCCTGGTAGTATAGTTTTAAATGAGGTAGCGTGATGCCTACGGCTTTGTTCTTTTTGCTTAGAATTGTCTTTGCTATGTGGGCTCTCTTTTGGTTGCATATGAAGTTTAAGGTCGTTTTTCCAGTTCTGTGAAGAAAGTCTTTGGTAGCTTGATGGGGATAGTGTTTAATCTATGAATTACTTTGGGCAGTATGGCCATTTTCACAATATTGATTCTTCCTAACCATGTGCATGGAATGTATCTCCATTTGTTTGTGTCCTCTCTCATTTACTTGAGCAGTGTTTTGTAGTTCTCCTTGAAGAGGTCCTTTACATCCTTGGTTAGTTGTATTCATAGGTATTTTATTCTCTTTGTAGCAATTGTGAATGGGAGTTTGCTCATGATTCAGCTCTCTGTTAGTCTGTTATTGGTGTAAAGAAATGCTTATGATTTCTGCACATTGATTTTGTATCCTGAGACTTTGCTTATCAGTTTAAGGAGATTTTGGGCTGAGATGATAGAGTCTTCTAAATATACAATCATGTCATGTGCAAATAGAGACAATTTGACTTCCTCTTTTCCTAATTGAATACACTTTATTTTTTTTTCCTTGCCTAATTGCTCTGGCTAGAACTTCCAATATTATATTGAATAGGGGTAGTGAGAGAGGGCCTCCTTGTCTACTGCCAGATTTCAAAGGGAATGCTTCCAGTTTCTGCCCATTCCGTATGATATTGGCTGTAAGTTTGTAGTAAATAGCTTTTGGTTGGTAGGCTATTAATTGCTGCCTCAACTTCAGCCCTTGTTATTGGTCTATTCAAGGTTTCAACTTCTTCCTGGTTTAGGCTTGGAAGGGTGCAAGTGTCCAGGAATTTATCCATTTCTTCCAGGTTTACTGGTTTATGTGCATAGAGTTGTTTGTAGTAATCTCTAATTGTAGTTTGTATTTCTGTGAAATCGATGGTGATGTCCCATTTATAATTTTTCATTGCATCTATTTGATTCTTCTTCCTTTTCTTTTTTATTAATCTGGCTAGTGGTCTATTTTGTTGATCTTTTCAAAAA
>CAUYLG010036726.1:0-52760 GCA_963573385.1 Cacajao melanocephalus | reverse complement strand
CCACTTTTGAATAAGCTTATTTGTTTTTTTCTTGTAAATCTGTTATAGTTCTTTGTAGATTCTGGATATCAGCCCTTTGTCAGATGGGTAGATGGCAAAATTTTTCTCCCTTTCTGTTGGTTGCTGATTCACTCTAATGATTGTTTCTTTTGTTGTGCAGAAGCTCTGGAGTTTAATTAGATCCCATTTGTCTATTTTGGCTTTTGTTGCCAATGCTTTTGGTGTTTTAGTCATGAAGTCCTAGCCTATGCCTATGTCCTGAATGGTTTAGCCTAGATTTTCTTCTAGAGTTTTTATGATGTTAGGTCTTACATTTAAGTGTTTAATCCATCTGGAGTTAATTTTAGTGTAAGGTGTCAGGAGAGTGTCCAGTTTCTGCTTTCTGCACATGAACAGAGGCCTTGGAGGCAACGCCACACATCTATAACCACCTGATCTTTGAGAAACCTCACAAAAGCAATGGGGAAAGGATTCCCTGTTTAATGAATTGTGTTGGGAAAATTGGAAAGCACTATTGAGAGTGCTTAAGCATAAGGGTTGTGGTGTTTGAAACCTTGCATTTGAATATGCACTCTGTCATTAATTATACTTTTTATGCCTTAGTTTTCTCATTGGTAAACTAGAGCTAATAATAGTACCTAACTTAGGAGTGTGTTATTAAGAATGAATGACATGATGTAAAACAGTTTTTGTGATATACATTAAATGTTCAATAAATATTTGCCAACTGATTTGTATAAGAAATTTTATTTGTAGTAGCAAAGGAAAGAATGTTAGGAAGCTCAATAAAATAGAGTGAAATAGAATAACTCTTAGAATTTAGTAATTAGATAGTGAAGGTCTGTAGTTGGAGAACTTACTTTTATAAGACATTTTACATAAAATTTGAGTAACATCAGCAGAACCCCTCTACATCTAGTTGATAGAGGCTGTGGTGAGGCTATCCTTCCCACCACTACATGGAATCCAGAGCCTTCCAAGACTCTGAAGATCCACAACTTGAGAACACCAAGAGATCAGAATAGTCAGCATCTTCCGTCTTTTTTTTTTTTTGTGAGACCAAGTCTTGCTCTGTCCCCCAGGCTGGAGTACAGCGGTGCTATATCAGCTCACTGTCACCTCTGCCTCCTTGGTTCCAGTGATTCTGTTTCCTCAGACTCCTGAGTAGCTGGGATTATAGGTGTGCGCCACCACACCAGCTGATTTTCGTATTTTTAGTAGAGACGGTGTTCACCATGTTGGTCAGGCTGGTCTTGAAGTCCTGATGTTGTGATCTACCCCTCTCAGCCCCTCAAAGTACTGGGATTACAGGCGTTGGCCACCACACCCGGCTGGCATCTGTCTTTAGTATTGGCAATGGTGAGACTCCTTCAACATTTGGGCAGACCATAATTGTTTCCCAGGGAAATTAGAGGAAGGTTAGCGAACAGAGTGGACCCCAAAGTCTGTTTTATGCCTGTGTTGTTTCAAGAGCCTCACATACTCCCAAAAATGCCTAGGATGATGTTGCAATGAGTCATAAACAAAAGGAAAGCTTAGGAAATTTTGAGTATTAATTATATCATGATATAATATCTTTTCTTTGTCCTGGGAAGATCTAAAAGAATTTGGTAGATTTTAATGATTATATTATGTTTATATGTAAATTTATATAAATGGATATACTTGACTCATGATCTCTTTATTCTGCATATTCATGAATTATTCCTCTCCCCGCCCCCAACACACACACACACAAATGTCAAGTATGTTGGGAAAAAAAATTGTATCAAGCAAAGCTTTATCTAAGTGACAGAACCATTGATTTCCATATATTATTTTTATGTTGTTAGGAATAAAGAGGAAAATACATCCTTAAAACAAGAATAGAAACTCATTTCCTAAAATAATCATAACATTATTAATTTTAGCTTTTAACCTTAATCATCTAAATTAAAAACAAAATGCGTTTGAAAGATTTTCAGTTTCCTTTTTTTTTTTGAGGCGGAGTCCTATCCTGTTGCCTGGGCTGCAGTTCAGCGGTGGGATCTCTGCTCAGTTCAGACTCCGCCTCTTGTTTCAGGTGATTCTCCTGCCTCAACCTCCCAAGTAGCTGGGATTACAGGCACATGCCACCACACCCTGGTAATTTTATGTATCTTTAGTGGAGTCAGGGTTTCACCATGTTGGTCAGGCTGGTCTCGAGCTCCTGACCTCGTGATCCACCCACTTCAACCTCCCAAAGTGCTGGGATTACAGGCGTGAGCCACTGCACCTGGCCTGGAAGATTTTCTTCGAGAAATGTTTCTGAGATGACATGTTTGCTTTTATACTTGGTATCTTATAATTTGATATTCTGTTGTAGTCACTAATAGGTCTGATTTTTCTTTTGTTCTTTCTTTAGTTTTGAACTCTCTTAGGTCAGCAATAATATTGTGTATGCCTTTGAATCCCTAATAATCCCTATTGGAGTAACATGCCCAAGGAAACTTCTTTAGAATATTAAAAATTGATAGCGGTTACTCTCCACTTCTCTTTTCTGTTCTTGCTAGACTTTACTTCGGCATTTTAAACTGATGACTTCTAAAAATTCTCTCCTGCTTTGCAACTTCTCATGGCTTCAATAATATTCTGATTTCTTCTTTGCCTGCTACCCCTCTGCTATTCTTCAGTATCCTGAATGAGCTCATCTTCCTCTCTATCTCTGGTGAGATCCCTGTCTGGATGTTGACATTAATCACCTTCTTTTCATGTTGCTCCCATGCAGTCCCATAAGACAACTAACCTTAGCACATACTGCCTAGACCCATCAGCTTCAACCTCTGCCCCAGTCCTCATCTATATATTCTCTATCTCAAACTACATTCAGGCATTAGAAATTGTAATAAACTTCCTACCCTCAGTGTTCACAGAATTAATATTGCAACCAACTCTTGTATAGGAATAAGGGTAGAGCTCTCAATGTTTTTAAGTGTTTCGTTTTAAATAGTTTAAGTTTCCTAACTCTAAGGACTTAATATATTCCAAGAATATGTTAGCAGAATGCCTAAAATTGTGTTTTGGATAGTCATTCATTCAACAGTGTTTTGAAACAGAAATAGTTTATGTTCAAGCATTATGCTAAGTGCAGTGTGTGCTGGAGAAAATAGAAAATGTTTAAGATATAGTTTCATACTCAAGGAACATACCAGGGGAGCAACTAACTGAATCAACTATACTTTCATTTTCTTTGTTTTTTATTTAGTAGCATTGGTGAAATTACGATTGGACATTCAGTCTTCCAGTTGTTTTTCCCTTTGCTTATTACTCTGTAGAATTGGAACCCACAAATTGTATATATGGTATATTATATTTGATGTTTTCAGATGTTTGCCAATTTTTCTGTCCTTTTGTGATGATACTTGCAAACCTGTAGTATTTGTAGTTTTATATTTTTAACCTTGCTATGTCTGTCATTTTGAACTATGAAGGGAAAATGTTAATCCAAGGTTATTATTATTCTCTTAAATATAGAAAATTAAGGGAAAGGCTTGTATACAGTGTAGATTAATAAGAATCACAGATACATTGTTTCTATTTGAAATGTCATAATAAATTTGCAAAGGAGCTGTACCTGCTTATAAAAGGAAAAGTTTAGGGAAGTTATTGCTAGGAGGTGTGAGTGTGTACTGCCAATAAAACTCTATCAAGAATATAAAAAACTGATAGAGAATAAAATAAGAGTATAGTATTTCCGTTGTGTCTTTTGGATAGGGAAGAGATGTGTTTGCATGTGTGTCTGTTTGTTTTGTTTTGGTTTAAAAAATTTCTTAATTAAACAGGTGTTCTGAATCACACATTTTTTAATCAATAGTTTTTAAGCCACACTTGTGTAATTAAATGCAGATAAATCAGAGGTAACATATGGATGTATCCGTAATCTGTTTCCAAAAATGAATTATAGCAACACGATAGAAAAATTTAATACCTAAATCCAGGTGTTCTTCAAATGCACATAGAGGGAAAAAGTGCCATAATTTACGTGGCATGTAATACTTTAAATATTATTCTTAACAGAATGCTTCTAAAAAATATTTGAAATGATAAAAAAAGTTAAAACCCTTATTATTCAAAGAAGACTAAAGTTAGAGTAAGTGGTTTAAGTTGCATGGATTGAACTCAGTCATGATCAGTAAATATTGAGCACCCCCTCTCCCCGCCCCACCAAGAAACTTACCACTTTGTCCTGCAGCCATTTCGTTGCAAATTTCAACTCAGGTTTTCTTCCTACATTTTATTTATCAATTGCCTCATTCTGGAGTTCCAGACTTTGCTAAAGAATGTCATATAACTCTCTTCTTAATGGAATTCTACTTGGACATGCCAGTACACTCTAATTGCATCCTCATACATCTTCAGGAGTTACTTCATTTATTTCCTTGTAATGGCCTCACTCTTTATTATTGTTGTTCTGAGCTTTTTGCATTTTCTTCTTTTTTGTTTTCACTATTATATTTGTTATACCAAAAAGTATTTGTTAACCACTCACTGTGTCAGACACTCTTCTATGCTGTGCACAGTGGCAAAAAACATTAAAAATGCACTCTTTGATGACAAACTTATTCATTATATATATTGTTATCTTATAAATTTGCCTTAGCATCAGCATAACAGATCCTGTTTTCAGGGACTTTAATTCCGTCCATCTGGAAGAGGGTCTAGGAAAAGTTCCTTAGTGATTCTGATATATGGTTAATTTGGGAACCAAATATAGGCAAGTAGAACATGTCTGAAACTTGAAAGAGACACTTGGGAAACATCAGCTTGGGAGATGCCTCTTGTAACTATATGAAAAGGAAGAAAAAACTGAAAGAAAAAGAGTGTCAAGGAAAAATAAATTTGTTAGGAGCACACATCTAAATTGGTCAGAAACTTGAGAACAAAATACGATAATATGTAGCATCAAATGCTATAGTTAGCAAGATGAGAAAAAATAATTTTAGTCTCTATTTACTGATATCTTACTATGTACAAAACACTTTAGTGTCACAAATGTAATATTTAAAATACAGCAGCTAAGTAGGAAAATAAAGTTAATAGACTTTAAGTAACTTTTAGAACTTTAAGGTCCTGTGATAGTAAGGCCAGGATTCAACTGTCTATCTACTATACTCTGAATTTATTTGTTATTGGAGCGTTAATCTCCTCAAGGATTGTCACCCGTAATAGAAATGGCTTTCATATTCAAGATAAAGAAAAAATGATAGAATGATGTTCCAAGAAAGAGTAAGGAAGAGTATTAAGACCATAATAGAGGGCGGATGTGGTGTCTCATGCCTCTAATTCCAGCACTTTGGGAGGCCGAAGCAGGTGGATCACTTGAGGCCAGGAGTTCAAGACCACCTGGACAACATAATGAAAGCCCGTTTCTAGTAAAAATATAAAAATTAGCTGGATATGGTGGCATACGTTTGTAGTCCCAGCTACTCGAGAGGCTGAAGCATGAAAATCACTTGAACCCCAGAGGCGAAGGTTGGAGTGAGTCAAGATTGCACCACTGTACTCCATCCTGGCTGACAGAACAGGACTTTTTCTGAAAAACAAGAAACAATAGCATAATAGAGAATCTTATTTAAGAAGGCCACTCTTTCCGTAGGAGGTTATGTGAAGTTATATGTGTAAAAATGTTTTCGCAGGAGTAAAATGCATGCAAATTTAAAATATGCTTCCTATAAAATAATAAAGTGAAGAAGAAACAAAGAATGAAGATGAAAGATTTTGAGGCTATGGATTAGAAATTCAATTAAGGAAGTATTAAGGGGGAAATTCATAGCACTAAATGCCCATATGAAAAAGTTACAAAGATCTCAAACTAACAACCTAACTTCACAACTGAAAGAATTAGAGGTACAAGAACAAATCAACCCCAAAGCTACCAAATGATAAGAAATAAAAATAAGAGCTGAACTGAAGGAAATTGAGACACATGCACAAAAAATAAAAAAATAAAATTTACTAAATCCAGAAGTTGTTTTTTGAAAAAAATTAATAGTATAGACAGGCCACTGGCTAAACTAATGAAAAAGAAAAGAAATATTATCCAAATAAACACATTGAGAAATGATAAAGGAAATGTTATTACTGACCCCACAGAAATAAAAGCAATCATTGGAAACTACTACGGATACCTCTACACACACAAACTAGAAAACTTAGAAGAGATTGACAAACTCCTGGACACAACACTCTCCCAAGACTAAGCCAGGAAGAAATTGATTCCCTGACCAGACCGATAACAAGTTCTAAAATTGAATCAGTAATAAATGGCATATCAACAACAACAACAACAAAAACTTGGGACCTGATGCGTTCACCGCTGAGTTCTACCAGATGTACAAAGAAGAGCTGGTACTATTCCTACAGAAACTATTGCAAAGATTGAGGAGGAAGGACTCCTCAACGCAATCTATGAGTCCAGCATCGTCTTGATACTAAAACCTGGCAGAGATGTAACAACAACAACAAAATTTAAGGCCAGTATCCTTGGTAAACATTAATGTAAAAATTCTCAAGAAAATACTTGCAAACCAAATCCAGCAACACCATGATCATGTAGGCTTCCCCAAAGATGCAAAGTTAGGTCAACATGTGCAAAGCAGTAAATGTGATTCATTACATAAACAGAGTGAAAGACAAAAAACACACGATTATCTCAATAGATGCAGAAAATGTTTTTGATAAAATTCATCACTGCTTCATGTTAAAAACTCTCAATAGAGTAGGTATTGAAAGAATATACCTCAAAATAATAACTATCTATGACAAACCCACAGCCAACATTCTACTGAATAGGCAAAAGCTGGAATCATTCCACTTGACAGTATGCACGAGACAAGGATTCCCTCTCTTACCACTCCTATTCAACATAGTATTGGAAGTCCTAGACAGAGCAATCAGGCAGGAGAAATAAATAAAGGAACCCAAATAGGAAAAGAAGGAGTCAAACTATCTCTGTTTGCAGGCGACATACTTGTAGGAAAACCCCATAGTCCTGGCCAGAAGCTCCTTCAGTGGATAAACTTCAGCAAAGTTGCAAGATACAATCTCAATGTGCAAAAGTCACGAGCATTATTACATACCAACAATAGCCAAACCAAAAGGCATATTAGAAAAGCATTCCCATTCACAACAGCCAAAAAAAAAGAATAAAATATCTAGGAATACAGCTAACTAGGGAGGTGAAAGATCTCTACCATGAGAATTAAAATAGACTCCTCAAAATATTAGAGAAGATGGAAACATATGGAAAAACATCCTATGTTCATGGATAGGAATAATCAGTATCATTAAAATAGCCATACCACCCAAAGCAATTTACAGATTCAATGCTACTCCTATCAAATGACCAACAACATTCTTCACAGAACTACAGAAAATGATCTAAAAATTCATATGAAATCAAAAAAGAGCCCAAATAAGCAAGGCAGTCCTAAGAAAAAAGAACAAAGCTGTAGGCATCATGCTACCCAACTTCAAAATATATTACAAGGCTGCAGTACCCAAAACAACATGGTATTGGTGCAAAAACAGGCACATAGACTAATAGAATAAATAGACCAGAAAGAAGGCCACACATCTATTACCATCTGATCTTTTATAAAGCTGACAAAAGCAATGAGGAAAAGACTCCCTATTCAGTGGGTGCTGGGATGACTAGCTGGCCATATGCAGAAGATGGAAGCTAGACCCTTTCCTTACACCATATGCAAAAATCAACTCAAGATAGATTAAGGATGTAAATGTGTAACCTCGAGCTATAAAAACCCTGGAAGACAACCTAGGTAGTATCATCCTAGACAGAGGAACCGGCAAAGTTTTCATGACTAAGACACCAAAAGCAATCATAACAATAGCAAAAATTGACAAGTGAAATCTAGTTAAACTTAAGAGCTTCTTCTGTACAACAAAAGAAACTATCAACAGAGTAAATTGACAGTCTGCAGAATGGAAGAAAATATATGCAAACTACACATCTGACAAAGGTCTAATATCCATCATTGATAAGGAACTTGAACATATTTACAAGAGAACATACAACACAATTTAAAAAGTGTACAAAGGACATGAACAGTTTTCAAAAGAAAACATACATGCTGCCAATAAGCATATGGAAAAAAGCTCAATGTCCCTGATTGTTAGAGAAATGCAGTTCAAAAGCACAATGAGATAGCATCCCAGACCAATCAGAATGGCTGTTATTAAAAAGTCAAAAAATAACAGATGCTAGAGAGGTTGCAGAGAAAAGGGAACACTTGTACACTGTTGATGGGAGTGTAAATTAGTTCAACCACTGTGGAAATCAGTATAGCAATTCCTCAAAGAGCTAAAAGTGGAACTGTCATCCAACCCAGCAATCCCATTACTGGCTATATATCATGATGAATATAAATCATTAATCCCTAAAGATACACGCATGTGTATGTTCATTACAGTATTACTGAAATCAGCAAAGATGTAGAATCAACTTAAATATCCGTCAGTGAATGATTAAAGAAAATGTGGTGCATATACACACTGGAGGGCTATGCAGCTATAACAAAGAATGAAAGCATATCTTTTGCAGGAATGTGAATGGACCTGGAGGCTATTATTTTTAGTAAACAAATTCAGGAAAAGAAAACCAAATACTGCATGTTCTCACTTATGAGTGGGAGCAAAATGATAAGAACTTAGGAACACAAAGAAGAAAACAAACAGCGGTGTCTACTTCACGGGGAGGGTGGAAGGAAGGAGAGGAGCAGAAAACGTAACTATTGGATATTGGGCTTAATACCTATTGATTAAATAATATGTACAGCAAACCTCTGTGATACAAGTTTACCAATTTAACCTTCACATGTACCCCCCAAACCTAAAATAAAAAAGAAATTTAAGGAAGTTCTAGTCAACCCTAGTCTTTAAAAAAAAAAAAAAAACATGAGGCAGAGTGAAATTGCTAAGATTTGTCAGGGAATTTTGCTAGACTATTCTGAGTGTTCCTGGTAAGACCTTATCTTTTATTGAGCCCACAACTCTCAGACCTCCACTCCCAACCCCAAATACATACTATATACCAGGAATCCCAGCCATGTCATCCATCATCCTTGCACCCTAATTTCCTGAGATACTCATTTCCTTTGTCACTTCTCAGATGTTGTCATTACCAATAATTTAAACCACTTTCTGACTACACTCTTTTTTTTTTCAGCTCATGTACTCTAGTGTTTCAACACCAACTATATTTAGACTCCATTGGGATCTACAATCTAGTGTTTCTTAACATGGTTTCTCTCTACGCATCAGTATTTCCATGCTCGTACTTACTTCCTTAGGAACTCGATGACTTGATGTATAATTGATTCTATGCATATTTCTCAACTTCCTTCCTCCTTTCTCCCTTTATCGTCAATTCCACTTTGGGGAAAAAATCCACATTGGCCAAACTTCTATTTACCCTGTGGTTCCTCTTGGACAAATGTACACGGCTGGAGAAAAATTAAACCATGTTGCCTGGTCTCACATGAAATGTAGGATCCCTACTGCAAGTGGCCCTTTAGTGTTTCCAGGCGAACACAGTCTATTCCCCTAGTACTTTTCATCTCCCATTCTCCTATATTATCATTTACTAATGCCTTTGCATCTCCTCCAACCTCCAGATGACTCTGCTTCCTATTTCCCTGATAAAACATAGACAGTGTCTATAAACTTCCACTACCACACCTATCTTGTATTTATACTCTACTATTTTTCTCCAAATGATTTTACTGCTATCTAATTTTCAACATATTTTCCTTAATAATTGTTTATTGTGCATTCTTCCCCCTCCTCTGCCATTATAAGTGTGAATATAACATTATTTTCTTACTTTGTTATTTTTGTCTTTGTAGTATCTATAGCAATGCCTGGCAAGTAAAGGATGCAGGAAATTGTGTATGTGTGTGCGTGCGTACGTGTGCGCATGTGTGCATGCTTTGTTTAATCTTAAGGGATAGATCTTGCAATCTTCCTTTTACAAATGAAGAAACTGAGGCTCAGACCATTTTAGTCACATTCTCAGGGCCACTTAACAAAGAGTGGAGCCAGAATTGCAGCCCATGTCAGTCTAATCTAAAGCTTAAGAATATACCAAATTAAGTCTAAACTGTTCATTCTAATAGTCTGAATTCTTGGGTTTGTGTCTCAGAATATCTTCCCAAGCTTATCTTGCTCTACCTTATTATACACACATACTCTTCAATCAAACTAGAAACTTCCTGTCCTTCAACATGTCCTGAGCTGGGCCTGCACAGTCATTCATGTGAACAGGCTCCTCTTTAGTTCCTGGAGCATGTTCCATCTTGGGCCTGTTGAAATCCTACTTTTCTTTAGAATCTATATACTCGCTTTGTTTTTTTTCCTAAGACGTTTCAACTGGAATTTTCTGTTCTCTGCTTTTAACTCTTAGCAGTGTCACACATCTGTCCTAGAGTGCTTATTTAAATTACAAAGAGAAAAGAGGCATTGTATCCGTGTCTCCAGTTCCTCCAGACTCCCTAGCAGATCATCAGCTCCTTTGAGTATGTATTCATTTTTATATATTCCTTATAGCACCAGCACTACACGCTTTTCACTTGACAATTATAACCGTCTAGGAGCACTTACTGGCAGACATTGTTCTGAGCCATTACATATGTTAATTAATTCAATCCTCACAATCCTGAGAGGACAGGTACTATTATTATCCCCAAATTTAGAATGAGAAAGCGAAGAACAGAAAACTTGTCAAAGTCACACAGTTAGTGATTATTTGAGCTGAGACTTGAACCCAGACAGCCTGGCTCCAGGGGACTTGACTAAGAGAAACTACCTTTTAGTTATTGATAAATGTACCATAAATATTGGTTGGATCCAGTAAGCTGAATGACAGTATCTTAAAAAAAAAAAAAAAAAAAAAACTACAAAAACACAACAGGAAGACTAAAGGAGTGAATGTCATCTTGTGTTATCTGGCTGTTTGATGACAAAAGTAGGTTACTATACTACAAGCTGTCAAATATGTTGCTTATTAAGAGAAAACATAAAGAACGCAATAAGGCTAATTGTATGAAATCAAGACAGAATTTACGTTTCACGTCACAAGATAAAAGATTGTATGTGCCAATGCTAAGTTTTCTAAACTTTGCTTTTCAGATTAAGCAGAAGACTTGATTGTTTAGAAATAAACTGTGAGTTTACTGTGAAATCCCAAAATGGCCCAGCAAAGGAGAAAATATATCTGAATTTTCTAGTTGCATAATTATCTATGTAAGTTGATGTGAAACTTCTCTTTCACGGTCTTCCCTCATCATCTGGATGGCCTGAGGAAACAGTTGTTTTCCTCCCTTCAGACATGGATGAGAAACCCTGAGATTTTTATAAGACACTGTTTAAACTTCCGAAAATAAAAAGCAACAATGAGATAAAGTGACATTATGCATAGGTATGGATGTTTTTTTGAAAGGAGAAGGTAGATACCATTTGAAAACTATGATAGAGAGCAATTTCCAAAGTATCTCTATAAAGATACTATTTTTAACTTTTCACAAAGAGAAATTTTCTTCCATTAATTATACTAAACTTTTATTTAAATTTTTTTTTATATTTATGTGTTGTAAGGCAAAGTTTTGATCCAAAACAATTGTTTCATAAAAATTATGAGTTAAGAAAGTATTCAGCATTTTAAACTTTGTAACATTTTCTTAATTCCTTGGAAGAATGAAGAAAGGAATACATGTATTAAAAATTATGTTTAAAAATCTAAATTTATTTTAAAAAGATATTTTTATATTTCGTAAACATATGTATTCCTTATAACAGATCCCGTTTTGTGTCTGCACGTCCTTCAGGCTCTGGTGTTCCGCAGTTTCCTTTCAGGTCATTAGTTGTGCCCTGCTCTTCTGCCATTTTGAATGGTCTGATGGTAAATTTGTGCAAGCTTTATTAAACACAAGCAATACACACTGCAGATTTTGATGACTAGGCTTTCTGTAATGTGGCCTTTTAAATCTGAGGATTTAGAGGCACTCTCCAAATCCTCTCCATTAGTCTTTTTAAAGACACAAGCTACTGCAGAATAGTCAAATAAAAACATTATTATTAGAATATTGTCATGCAAGTCTTACTTATTGGCTATTCTGAAGGAGCCAACTCTAAGGCACACTCTGTGAGCCTCAAGGAAATGAGAAGTTCTCTTTCGGTATAATTTTATCTTGGATATTAAGTCAGTGGCATTTCCTCTCCCTCTATCTCTGGGGCCACAGCTACCACCACTTATGATACACTGAGGAAAACTGAAGAGGAAACCTACTTCCTCCCCAAAGAGTTCTAAGACAGTAGCATGCAGTGGAAACTAAACAGGAGGTTACTTGTCTGGGAGATAACGATGTGTAGTCTATACTTTTTGCATATTAAATATGATACATATATTACATCAGTTAAAGCTTTTTCTATAATCTATGGCTGTGTTATGTGTCCCTCGTAGTTGCTTTGTTTTTTTGTTTTTTGTTTTATAAAGTGTGCATTTAGTGTCTGAAGCAAGGAGAGTTTGATAGCTCATAGAAAGTACTACACATTTTCTGTTAGCAAATCAAAGTTAAGCAATTCCCTTGAGAATTACTCTGGATTACTTGCTGTAAGCTAAACTCTATGTAACAATAATCATTAACACTTAGTAGTTAACTTCAGTAGTGAAGTCAAGCTTTGGACACACGCTGTTATTTTAGACATTTAGGAGAATGTCAAACTCTGTGAGCAGTTCATATAACCACTACACAATGTCTCTCTCCCCTCAAACTTTAAAAATACTGCTTTTCTACTTCATCAAAAAATTTGGGACAATATCCTGTAAATTATGTCCTTAAAGAACCATAAAAATTTGTATTAGACACTGACTTGAAAAAAATTTACATGAAAGATAATAAAAACTATCTTAGTCTAGTGTTTATTTTACAATAAACATTTGTTTTCATAAATCTTGATAAAATTCCCAGGCATTTTGCAGCTAATGTATTTTATTAGAATATTGTCATGCAATAAACAATGGTAAGCCTGACCCTCACTTCTAAAATCTTTTTTTACTTCTGATATGACAAGATAGAGCATGTCACAAACCCAAACCTTATCACTAAATTTAATTTACATAACTATTCCATTATCCCATCCTTAAAAATTGTTTCAGTGTTGTGAGCATCAAGTTTTCCTAGAACTCTGAATTTCCTGTTTCCAGTTTGGACTTAAATTACTATTGTCCTTTAATGAAAAAATCAGTTAAGGAAATTACACATTTTTCAAACCTCCTGCCAAAAAAACAAACAGAACAGTTTTGGAAAAAAATGAAGAGATGTATGGATTTACTGATACTGACTGAAAATACTCATGCTTAGTGCCATCCACATAAATAAGTTAATATAAAATAGAACACCATAAAGTCATTTAAAAAGTATGTCATATTTATAAGTTAATATAAAGTAGAACACAATAAAGTCATTTAAAAATTATGTCATATTCATTGTGTTTTTGCTCATTTTAAATAAAATATTAGCTCATGCTTATCTAGTCCTAAGTTCTAAGGGCTTCATATTTATTAACTTATTTATTATTCACAATTTTCCATCACTGTCTCTATTTTACATACAAAAAAATTGAGTTACAGAGAGTTTAAGTCATTTGTCCGAGGTTTCAGATGCATTCAGACTGATTACTTAACCACTATGGTAATTCACCTCTGGCAGTCAACTAAATCAATCATTTTATTCATTCAAGATCAATGGAATCAGAAGTGAAAACACTTAAGGACTCTCCCACATATTTGAATCGGTAGAGAAAAGTTACAGATTTTTTAAAAGAAACATATTACAAGTACATTGAAAAAATGTCAATTTCAGTATATGTTTAGAAACATATAGAAGAGTCTGATCATACATGAGAGAGAGAGTTGAGAGAGAGTCTAAAGATTTTCCTACCACTGACAAATGAAGTAATTAATTGTATAGGGGGCCAGATGATGTTATTGATATTTATAGTTTCTCCAAATTTGAATCATAATTTAAAGTCAGTACAGATAAATTAACTCAGGTGATTTTAAGAAAATTGATAAACTTGTCTATAAATGAAGATAATGGCTACAAATAAAAAAAATTAAGTTGGCATGTTGGTATTTGACACATGTTCTCAGTGGCTTTTAAAAACAACTAATTTCTGAATATGAATATATTTTAATAAATGTTTTCACTATGCACATACTTTACCACCTGATATATACAGATAATGTGTACAATATTTTTGAATTACTTGAGATATTTTTAAGGATAAATCTTAATTAAGGCTTTGAGATTAGAACCCAAACCTTGCAAATACTGCAACTCTGGTAAAATCCAGCGTAAATTAATCAAATATTCTTAGAGAATCATTAAACAATAACAAAGACAAGAGTAGCTCTTCTTTTTTGTTTTAGTAGTTACGGATGATACTATTTAAATATATTCAATGTTTCTAAATTTTTCAGGGTCTGTCTGAAAGAATGCAGGTGTTTTTTAGAAATACATATGTAATGATTTGCTGTCTGGGGCATTGTTATCATTTATTAGCAGCTTCATTGTGAAGCAGGAGCGGTGAGAAGCAAACATCTCGAACACGGAACTGAGAAAGGAAGTGGCTTTTTATTTGGTTGGGAGCTGTGGGTAGCTATAGCCTCATTTACCAAGCTCCATGAGAAGCAGCTTATTTCCCCTTTTATAGGCTTACAATTCTAAAGGGGAAAGTGAGGTGAAACTATGTCATTGTCCATTGGCTGGATGTCTAGCCTTATAATCTTTTGGCTTCATTGATTTGCTAGTTTATATGCAGCTTGAGTGGGATCAGGAAGGGAAGGGGCTTACAGAGACAAGACAAAGGCAGTAAATTATTAGGTGACAGAGGAGTTTCCAGGAGGGAGCTTTGGCCGTGCAGACATGGGGGCATGACCTAGTGCCTGGCTCCAGCCAGTAGGGATAACATTCATTTGCAACTCTTTCAAGGCTTACAGATAGCAGAGATGCTGGAAACTGAAAAAGGAGTCTTCCCAGCTCTTTGGTATTTTATTTTATTTATTTTCACCCTCCTTCCCATCTGGAGGGGAGGAGGAGGTGGAGGCCGGGAAGCAAGAGGAGGGTAGGGTGTTTCCCCTCTCGGTAGTGACGTGTAGAACAAAGGTGTTGGGATAGAAAACTGCTTAGGTTGCTTGGTTTCATCAGATGGTAACCCCAGGAAGGGGAGAGGAGACAGTTCACCCTAAAAGATGCTGACTAGTGACCATGAGTCACCAAAATTGGAGTTGGCCTTGGATGTCAGCTTTGCTGAAGGGAAACACAGAAGTCTGTGATCTGAGGAGTTAAAAAGCAGTCAGCAGTCACTGGTCACTTCCAGCAGGTGAGAAAGGAAAGAAGCATTTTGAGCATACATTAGAGCCAAAACTAACCTCATAACTTGGGAACAGATTAAGGAGGATCCAGGTAACACTTTTCAAGTTACAACATAACTTTTTGTCTTAATGAGCATGGGTTCTTACGTTTGGATCTTCAATAGGATGATTTCAACATTAATAGGAGCATCTCCGCTGGGGTGATAAGTAAGGGAGGTTTAATGGTGAATAAGACCTGTTCCTGCTCCTCAAATAATCTCCATTGTAGTAGAAAGATAGACATCTTTATGTCTTTACATAAAATGAAGATGCAAGAATTATAAATAAGGTATCAGATTCATGTGGATATTTAGAAGGATGAGATTAATTCCACTTGGGGGAAAAAATGGATGATGGAGGTGGCTTCAGAGAAGGCATAGATACTGGGCAGGAAAGAAAATTCTATGCAGACTACTAAACATCACATTTTTTTAAACTTTTAGGTTTGGGGGCACAGGCTAAGGTTTATAATGTAGGTAAACTCATGTCTTGGGGGTTCGTTGTCCAGATTATTTCATTGCCCATGTATTAAGCCTGGTACCCAATAGTTATTTCTTCTGTTCCTCTCCCTCTTCCAATCCTCCACCCTCAAGTGGACCCCAATGTCTGTTGTTCCTTTCTTTATAACACATTGTTTTGAATTAGTATGTCTATCTGTATGCTTTTTCACTCAAGTGATTAGAAACTAGAGGGCTGATTCTAGGTCTTTAAGGAATCACCACACCATCTGCCACAAAGGTAAAACTAATTCACAGTGGCAGAGACATGGCATCACCCAATGTCCATGAATGATAGATAAGATAAAGAAAATATGGGGGGTGGGTGTGTGTGTATATATATATATATATATATATGTGTGTGTGTATATATATATATATATATGTGTGTGTGTGTGTGTGTATATGTGTGTGTGTATATATATATATGAGTGTATATATATATATATATGTATATATAATGGGATACTATGAAGCCATAAAAAGGAGTGAGATCATGTGCTCGGTAGGGACATGGATGGAGCTGGAAGCCATTATCCTCAACACACTAACACAGGAACAAAAAACCAAACACTACATGTTCTCCCTTATAAGTGGGAGCTTCACAAAGAGAACATATGGACATGGGGAGGGGAACAATATACACTGGGGCCTGTTTAGGGGTGGGGTGCAGAGAGGGGGAGCTTTAGGAAAAATAGGTAATTCATGCTGGACATAATACCATGCTGGTTGATAGATGCAGCAAACCACTCTGGCACACACTTACCAATGTAACCTGCATATCCTGTACCCCAGAACTTAAAAATTAAAAGAAATGAGAGGGCTAAGATCCTGTCTTGTTTCCATGTACTCCCCACATCTAGCACATACCTGTCTTCCAATACTGACTTGTAGTAGATTCTCAGTAACTAGTAATTAAACTGAATGAAATAAATATGAGCTAGGTGCTGCATTTTTATCTCCTAAAAGGAGGCAGTCTTCTTCTGGAATTGGCTTTTGATTACAGCAGAGGGAGGCTAGATTCTCTAGAAAAATGGGTGTGGTAATGCAAAAGGATCTAAGTAGCAATACTAAACCTAAAATGCAAGCATCACTTTTACCTGATTGGTTTTACTTTACAAAGAAAAGACAAGGAATACTATATTAACTTACTAAATAAAAATCTGAGCAAAACTATATTGGTTGAAAGCCATCAAAGTTATGGCCTTGACATGTAACTGGTTCATCACTCTCTGGCCTTCCCCTTTGATTTTAGTGATATTTATTTAAAAACTACTGATGTGGCTTATATATATATAACTAAATTCTCACCTCTCTGCATGAGATTCCACTCTCTCTCCATTAGAGAGGTGATAATTGAGTGGAATATTGGAGATAGACAGGAATCAGCTAAAGAAGGATACTGGAGAAGGCCTGGCTGACCTGACAGCACCATTTACATAGAGCATAAGCTTATGCTTAAGCCCATTTTGGGCTTGTGCATTGTCCAATGAGGAGTTTAGGATTTGATTTTTGGAAAGTGGGAATCACTGAAAGCCTTTTAGAAAGAAAGGGATATTGTTAAAATATTTATTTTAATACCAATATTTTATGCCTTCTTAGGGCTGCCACTTTTCTACTATTAGACATTTACAAAATCATTCAACTAGTATTTATAATACTTGTAGAACCAAGTTTATGTTTATAGTTATGTTTGGGTATTGAGATTTTCAGTGTTACTTCCTTTTGAACTGACAAATAATGGCTATATTAATTATTTAGTTATAATCTGTTCTTCAATAACAAGTATTTTAAAAAATTATTTTACTAATACATAACATTTCTACATATTTATAGAAACGTGATATTTTGGTGCATGCATACCATGTGCAATGATCAAATCAGGGTATTTAGGACATCTATCACCTCAAACATCTATCGTTTTTAGTGCTGGGAGAGTTTTAAGTTTTCTTTTCTGGCTATTTTGAGATACACAATATATTGCTTTTAACTGTAGTGACTCTACTGTGCTAGAGGACACTAGATCCTATTCCTTCTACCTAAGTGTGTGCTTGTACCTGCTAACCAACCACACTTCATCCTCCTTTCCCCCGCCATTTTCCCAGTCTCTGGTAACTATCACTGTACTTTCTTCCTAAATGAGATAGCTTTTACAGCTCCCATGTATGAGTAGAAATACATCCTCAAAACTTACAAGCATGACAAAACTGGAAAGGGACAAGCAGCTATATAACCTGGAAATCAACATGTTTAAATTGAAGTAGGAGTTTATCTTTTATTACAACTTCCTTTATGCGGAAAAGAATCTCATTAGTTAACTCTCTTTGAAGTGAAGTACCTGTTCCTTGTTTTAAAGATGGTTGCAGTCTTGGCATGTCTTCAAAATGCAAATACTTTACCCTTACATGCAGCCTTTATATAGAGACCTCAAAATTCCATGTCAGAAATATATTTTTAACACATAGAATAGACTGAAGTTGTTTTACTAAAAATGGGCATTTCTAATCCTGTCCACAGCACCATCTGTACTATCTCACCTCCAATTTAATGACAATTTAATTCTGACCTTAGGTGAAGTCCTCCTTTCTAAGAAATATGTTCTCTAATCTTCCAGGCTAGGATAGGTACCTTAGAACCTTCTGCACTCCTTTAGTGTACTTAAATACATCTTAGGGCTAGACTGCAAATTGGCACCAAATCACTTCTACCACATTCTGTTATTCAGTATAGCAAAAGGCCAGCCCAGATTCAAAGAAAAACTCCATCTCTTGAGGGAAGGGTCAAATACATGTTAGAAAAATGGAAGGAATTATTGGTGTCCATATTTAGATAAAATCTATATAAATGCTGATTTGAGATTAGAATCATACTTTTAATGTGAGCATGGGTTATATAAATTTCCCACTTTTTAAATTTACTAGGATATATATATAAAGTAGACAAATAGTTGAATTCAACCAGCATTTGAGTTTCATCAGGCAAGGTAAACAGGTCTTGATAGGCAAAGGATTTGAAAGATTTATGCAAAGAGTTGTTATAGCAGAAGAAAAGCCAAGAAAAGAAATGTGGGATATAGTGAATAATGAAAAACTGCATTTGAGGTCCTTTTAAAGAATTAATGGAATGGAAGTAATGGAGTTAGTGAGCTGGAATAATACCAGGGGTGATGCAAGGTCAGATTGTAGAACTGTATAGTTATTGATGATAATAAGTTTAGAAGGCAGAACATGGAACCAGAAATAAATTTTAACAACAAGGCAGTATAATAAGTGAGTAATTGTGCAGTTCTAAAAATGAGCCTTACATTTAGAACAAAGGCAGTGATCATTGTAGGCTGAAATGGAATGGAAAGATTCCATGAGAGAGGTGAGAATTGAGTGGAATCTTGGAGATAGACAGAAATCAGCTAAAGAAGGATACTTGAGAAGGCCTGGCTGACCTGGTAGCACCATTTGCATAGAGTGCTTAAGCTGAGTGCTTAAGACCATGTTGGGCTTGCATGCTGTCTGATAAGGAGTTTAGGATTTGATTTTTGGAAACTGGGAATCACTGAAGACCTTTTAATAAGAAAGGGATATTATTAAAATGAAAATTGAGGAAGATTAACAGATATGAGGGATAGTATGAAAGATTAATCTAGTGGCACTGAGAGAGACCAGTTAAGATGCCAGTGGGATAACCTATTGTGATGAAGCATTTTTAAAACATGCACACATTGATGTGTAGAATTAAAAGATTTGCCATTTTACTGACATCTTTGATTGGCAAGTCAGGCATAAAAAAATCAGAGGGCTTTAGGAATTTCTTAAGCCTAAAATGAAAAGCATGTGATCTGCTGATGATCCTGGAACAGGGAAGGCTTTAATGTGCCCATTTCCTGTGGCGCCTCCTCCTGGTTTCACTGTGTCATACCGATCATGATGTTTTCTCCACACAGTCCTAGAAGGCTATTTTGAACATGATTTGGAAGCTAGTTGAGCAAAAATGAAAAGATAACTTGGAGGGCCTATAGAGGCTGAATAAAGAAGGTAGCTCCAGCAATAATTAGCCCACTTCAACCAAGTATCGTTTGTTTCCACAATCGCTTTTCTAACTGCAGACACAAATGGTGGTCATTGTCCCTAAAATACTTGTTTTTAAAGACCCAAGGTGCTGCAGTTGTACCGAATCCTGTTTAACTCAGCCTGCTGGTGCTAATTCTGATGGAGGGCAGTGAGGGGACAGAGGTTTCACAGTAACACAGCAGCCAATTAAGTGCTTACAAAGTCTGGTTTATTGCAAGGCTTTCACACACCAGTGATCATGCAAATACGTTTAACACACAAGCAGTGATACAAAGGAGCAAGTAGCTCCAGAGACGAGCCTTCTGACTTATGAACTGGCAGGTCCAGTTTTCCTCAGAGTGCCAATTCACACAGGAGAAGGGCTTCGCTGCTTTTTTTCCCCAGCAGGGCTCTGGCACCTGCAGCTGAAGGAAGGAGGCCTCAGAGTTCTCACCGGCAGAGATGCTGTAGGTATCTCACCGTGGTCAGTTTCTTTGTGGTGTTTATAGACCTCGACAGGAGTGTCCATGGCCATTATCTTCAGCTGTTTTTAGAAAAGATTTTTGTAAGTACATAAGAGATGTATACGTTTATGGGGTATGTGAGAAATTTTGATACAGGCATATAGTCTGTAATAATCGTATCAGAATCAATGGAGTATCCATCACCTTAAACTTTATCATTTCTTTATGTTTCAGACAATCCAGTTATACTCTTGGTTATTTTAAAATGTGCAGTAAATTATTGTTGAGTTTAGTTACCCTGTTGTGTTATCAAATACTAGATCTTACTTATTAATAACTCTGCATTTTCACTTCAGTTTCTTGTCAGGTCTCAGTGGTACCTGGCCATGTTAGGTGTCATCGTATCATCTCAGTCCACCGTAAATGTGCTTATCACACTGAGGGGTCAGCAGTTTCACTGAAGCTGAGTCATTTGTCATAAATGACTCCATTTTGAGACATTCAGGATTACAAAACATTATTATATCATACTGATTTCACAACTCACATTAATAGATTGTTAATTTGCCTCAAAAAGACACTTCTAAAAGGCATTGGTTTTGTTTTCCATACACAGTGGTTTTTGATGATCCCCAGCCAAAGAGGATGTGTCCCTATTTACGTTGTTCATTATTACACTTATTTTTGCCTGCTTTCTACTGGAAGGCATTAATCCTTAATTGCTACATAGAGTTGCTGGGTGGGAGGAAAAGCTATCCATACAGTAGATCTCTTCAAAAGTTGTCTAACCCATTGCGTTATAATAGAAAATAAATTAAGATCTCAACATCTTAGGTTCATTCATTTTTTTTCTACATATCTTTACCTATACCTCCTACGTATCAGACATGGTTCTAAGATCCTGTCCTTATGGAGCTTCCTTTTTCGAAGAGTTTACATTCTAAGGTGTTTAATATCTAGTTTAACAAATTATCTCCTGAAAAGCAATCCCAATGAAGGATTTTATCAGAATTCACCTTCCTATAAAATATAAATAAAGTAAATTATGTCCCAGTTCTTCCATCCGTCTTTAGTTGAACTCCTCTACTTGCATATTTTCTTTCATATTTTCTTAATAGTAAAACTTGAGATACAAAACTTTAAAAAGTAGAAGATATATGTTTATTTTGTGCAGCAACACATAGACTATACTATTTCACCAATTTTGTTTAAAATTTCCTATGAACGCTGTAGACCATAAGAAGATTGAACAATGAAGATTGAATTTATTAACTCACAAAAATTGATGGATACCTGCTGTGTGTTCCAACTTGTGTGCCAGTGCCGTCATTGATACTCAATGAAAACAATTAAATATTTATATTATTTTAGTAGAATAAGCCAAATTTCTGGGTGAATGGGAAGATCACTTAAATAGCTTCTTCCTCCCTCTCATCTGTATTAAGGTATAATTGACAAATAGACATTACACGTTTAAGTTGCACAACTTGGTGTATTGATACATATCTACATTGTATATTTATCACCACAGTCAAACTAATTAACATATTTGTTACCACTGTTTGTTTTGGACACAAGGTCCACCTGCTTAGTGGATTTCAGATGTACAATACAGTATTGTTAACTGCAGTCACGTTGCTGTACTTTAGATTTCCAGATCTTGCAAAACTGAAACTTTGTTCACCTTGACCAGCATCTCATTCATTCTCCCAAAGCCCCTGGCAACCCCCATTCTGCTCTGCTTCTGTGAATTGAATAGCTCCTTTTTCCCTTTTTTTTTTACTTCCTCTTTCGCTCTGTTTCTTTTCTTTCATATTTAACTACTGAAAATATCAGCTTGGTAGATTTAATATTTCTTTTGAGGGTGGGACAAAACACAGACACTTGGATAGATGGAAAGCAGAGTTCCATTACTTGCAGCTTTCAGTGAAGTTTCAGGGCTACACAGGGGCTGCACCTAGGAACACCTAGGAACAGTGTAACAGTAAACTTATCTATGGCAAAGAGAGTGGGGTTAGCTAGGTTTCTCAAGCTTACTGTGGATCTGCTAATTTGAATAATTTTGACAGGCTCCGGAGCCTAAAAGCTGTTCCTTCTGGTGTGGAACCGAGGCCTGGGGCAATGCGGGCTGGTGCAGAGGCGCACAGAATGTAGCGGGTCTGGTAAAGGAAGGAGTTGAGGCAACTGCATCAGCTGCCCTAGAAGGGGAACAGATTGGCCTCCAGTCAAGGCCTCAAAATGGGGTCATGACAGCATTTTTCAACAGCTGTGTTACACGGTTATATCTGATGTGTTTATCTCTGTAAGATACAGTTTTCTTACATCCAAGATCTAGAAGAGGTAAATTTATTACTTGTTTCAAGCTCAGGAAACACCACCAGTTAACCCTGTATATGAGATCATAATTCTTGAAGTGTGAAAAAAATAATAGAAGTACACATTGACAGTGATACCTATATCAAATGTTTTGGTTTTCTTATATACACTTCACTAGGCCTATCTATTTCTGTATGTATCTATATAAAATAGAGATAATACCTACTCAAAGTGATTAAGTATTAAATAAAGTCATTTATATTTGAGACATAGCCTCGTATACAGTTCTTCCTATCACTATTCACAATAAACAAATGGATCAGCAGTGGGGTATTACAAAGTTTGTGATCACTTATGCCAAAATATATAAGAAAATCATAAAAGCATGGGAAATTAAGGATATTAAGCAATAAATAATAAAGCAGTATTCTCAAGCACAGTGAACATAGCAAGTCTCATATTTTGACTAGTAATGCCTTCTCTGCTCAAGTTTCAGAACAGTCTCCACATTTTGCACTCCTACCTTTTTATTTTTGTGAAAGAGAAAAAGCTCTTTAACTACCCTGTAATACACACACACACACATACTCTTTTAACAAATCTTTTAAAGTCCAACTCAATTTCTGCTCTTACCATTAATTTCTTTACCACTTTTTCAATCAACTTACTATAAGTAATTTATAATTAATAGTATTCATATTTATTCTTCTCCTGAAGCTCCTGTAATTATCTTTCAATGTAAACATTCTTATGGTCCAAGATGGAATGCCAGTGTTACATTGCTGTTGATAAAAATACATATCATAAACATGAAGCCATACAACACCTTATTTCTGACCAATAAATTAAGAAGATAGAACTACATTCCAGGTAGCTTGAAAAAGTGGATAGATATCTAGACTCAGAATTCATTTCTTGGTTCCTCGTTTTTCAATTTCTTTAGTTCTGATCTCTGTTTTGCAATTTACTAGTTCTGAAACATAGTGAAAGCAAACTGAAAAAATAATAGAAGCATATGGGTACTAATCTCTGGATTCTTTCCAAATAACTGTAATTTGAATATATATTTTCTGTGAGGCATAATTTATTCTACTTAAAATTGGTATAATTCCAAACTTTCCATTTTACGTAAGTTATGAAAATACATTAATCCTTGAATTCAGAATCTATTTCCTGAGTTTCTAATGTAGATTACTCAACTAAGTCTTGAGGATAGAATAAGTATAATATTTTACCAGTTAGAAGATGCATTTTTCACTTTTTAACATCACTAAAATAAAATATCTTACCATCAATGATGTCTAGTGATTACCATGAACTATATTTTTAAAGCGTAAAATCTTTGAGTTGTGATGCATCTTTAGTAGAATATATACACTACTTCAAGTTTAGTTGAGGAAGCAAAGTTCATAGAACTAAACAGAAAATGTCTATGCAGTATTATTAGAGAATATAGAATATAGTATGAGATCACAGAAAAAGGAGCACACAGATTAGTTTAGGCAGTGGTAAGGGCTGAATTATGCCTCCCGACTTCCTCAAGTCATGTGTTGACATCTTAACCCAAAGTACCTCAGAATGTGACTGAGTTTGTAGATACAGCCTGTAAAGTGATGATTAAGATGAGGCCATTAAGGTGGGCCTTAATCCAATCTGGCTGGTATCCTTTTTAGAGGGGGAAGTTTGGATACTCAGACACAGTGAGGAACCAGCTGCCTACAAGGTAAGCAGAGAGTCTCCGAAGAAAGGTCTCTAAACCTGTCAACATCTTGATCTTAAACATCTAGTCTCCAGAACTATGAAAAAATGAATTCTTATTGTTTAAGCCACCTAGTCTGTGGTATTTGGTTGTAGCAGCTCTAGGAAATTGCAATAGGTAGTCTAAGAGAGCTTTTAGACAAATTGATGTCCAGTTCATCTCAGGATAACCTGGAATTGGCTGGGTGAAGAAATAATAGAATGAAAGTACTGGAAGCAGAAGAAGTAACCCAGAAAAGGGAGGCTATAAGAAAAAATATATGTATTCCTAAAATAGTAAAGTACTTGTGTCTGTGTGTGTGTGTGTGTGTGTGTGTGTATGTATAGAACCTTGAGTGTAGAAAATGTGCTCACTAAAAGAAAACATGGTGAGTGAGAAGTGAAACTGAAGAGGTACTCAAACGCCACAGGACCTAGAGCTTGAAATTCAGGTAAAGGAACTCAGACTCTATCCCATAGGCACTAGAGAGGGTTTTAGGAATGTAGAAGAAATGTAAATAATAACGTGGTTTTGTTTAAAATGTATGTCAAAAGTGTCTTTTCTTTGTTGTCATGAAGCAAAATATTAGAATCACCTCTAGCTTACACTTGATACACATATGAGCATAAATTGTATATGTGCCTGTATGTACTTGTGTATAAGGAATCAAATGCCTTACAAGGCTCAGATATAATAAAAATTGATGATAGATTAGGAGTTGAAACATTTGAGTCTCCTGAGGCCTATTACCCTTCGGTCTTTTATTTTGGCCACCTTCTTCTGTGTTGCTCACTTTCATTTAGACTTTGCTGTCTTTATAGCTGTTTTCCAAACATTCTTCTTACTACACTTTTACCACCCAGAGCATAATTGTTATTCCCATATGGACTCTAAAAGTTCATTTATAAGAATATAAATTTGGAAACGAACATCACCTAAAGCTGAAAAGTTACTCCTCTTAAAATATGGGTAATTCCTTTATCAAGATGGTTCATATGAGGAAGTAGTAAAAATGATAGGGATGAAACTCAATTATTAAATACATAAAATCTAGTTTTTACTTTAAAGAAATACATAGTAGGGAAAGTGTAAAATTTAGCTTCAAGACAGATTATATTTTTTCGGGATCTTTTACACTTCAGATTTGCATTTACATCATCTTAAAGATCAGGCTTGAAAACCATAAATATTAAAATATTCATCCATTTTGAATGAATAAATAAATAAAACACAACTCTGAAAAATTCTGGGATTCCATTTGACCTGAGCATGTATCTTATTACTAGAAAGGATGGAAAGGTGGATGGGCTTGGAGATGGCAGAAAAAATTAAAGTCCCATGAATGATTATACAACAGTGCCCCCTGATGGGGAGAATGGGGTCTGAAATTCATATGGGGTTTCTTACCAAGTAAGTTACATGACTTAGTCTTTGTTTTTTGCTTCCATTTAAAGAGATTTTTGTAGCGATGCATCAGTTTTACTATAGAATCTGACCCACCGTGCCCACTGAAACTATGTGATAAATTGACCTGAAGCATTAAGTCTAGACAAGGAGCTTTTAAAACCTTCAGCTGTCACAAGGGACAGGGTGTGTTAAATGTGACCATAACCTTGGGTTGTCTGTAGGGTAAAATGCATTGATCTTCATATGTTAAGCTTTTGGCAAGTGCTATTTCCCCTACTAACTTACTCACACTTGGTGATAAATACATCTTCAATCTGAAAACATTATCAGATACTATAAGATTATTTCAGAATTTTGACAATAATATGATTAGATTTAAATCTTGAGAAATAATCATTTCAATTTTAAAGCAAAAGTGTTCTTCAAATAACCGAAAGAAAGTAATTTTGCTTTATTTTCTGTTATTAACTAGGCATATTAATATGAGCTATGAGAACTGTAGCTTTTCCTTCTCTAAAGGAAAGGTTACTGAAATGGTAAGAAAAATTAGTACAATCTAGGGTTTGAGAGTAGTTGCGTGGAACAAATTTACTCATCTTAATAATTGTCATGGGTGCAAGGTAAATAAAAGGAGAACTTGCTTGTTAAGCATGAGGCCTTACAACAGTATTGGTAATACATTATATAAATAAGATTCAGTTAAGTTCTGAGAAACTCAAACAAGAAAACAAGAATAGAATTCTCCATTTTTGAAGTAAGGGAGAAGAAATGTGGAGAGAATATGTGTGTGTTAGGGCGGCATCTGGCTCCTAGGGAGATTTGAGTGAATGAGAAAGAAGCTTCCTTCCCTCCTGATGTTTGTAGTCCTGACTTGGTGAGGAGATGCAGCCTGGATTTCAGCCCTTGGCCACTCCTTCAGCGGGCATCAGGTATAATTATCAACCTGCACAATCAGAAGTTTTAGCAAATCATTCAGTGATACATATTTGCTGAATAAGCACAGAACACTCCAATGAATTTGAAAATTTTTAACTGAAGAAATACGGATATCTAGCATTCATTATAGATTACCTCCCTTGACACCCTTCCAGAAAATTTATGAACCCCTAGGAAGTGTAGCCTGTTACTGCTTTACTGAACGTGGTAAATATGCTGTTAAATCCAGCTATCTGCTTATGTTTTCTGCTCAGCTTAAATACTCTTTATTTTATATTATTACTATTTACTTTTGTCAATTCAAACTTTACCCATTTTATTGTTTTCCATCTTGAATCCCACATTTTCTAAAAATATTTTTGCCCATAATACTATCTTCGTCTAGAATTCTGGTTCCAAAGTAATACATTGTCTGGAATATTTATGTGTTCTTTTACTATTTATTTTACTTCTAATTTATTTTTTATCTTGTTCTATAATAATTTAAAGCAGTTTATATTTTATTAGGTTAAAATTAGTAAGTTTGAGAAAATGAACATATTAGAGTGTATCAGAGTTCTCCAGAGAAATAGAATATATAGGATATCTTTGTATGTCTATATATATCTCTCTGTATTTGTACACATACACACACAGAGAGAGAGGAAGATACTGATTTTAAGGAATTCTCTCATGTGATTGTGGAGGGTGGGTAAATCTCAATCAGCAAAGCAGGTATTCAATGAGATAAAATAATAGAGCAATAATATCATATAACATTAAATTATCATTGAGATTTTAATTAGAACAACAACTAATAGTTTTGCACCTATCAAAACAACGACAACAACAAAAACTCCCATAGACCACCAATTTCAGTATTTTGGAATTTAACATTGAATGGTAATGTTTGTTTTTCTGAATAGCTGGAGAACTGTATTTGTCCAATTCAATTGCAACTCTTTTTTCTTTTTGTATTTCTAAATTTTGAGATTCAGTATGTTATGAAAACCTCCTGTCTCATAATCTATTTAGCGTGCCTTAAAGTTATATACGCTGCTTAAGTATGCTTGGAATTTACAGGAAATGGATATTTCTGCAGGACCAGAATTTATTTGAGAAAAAACGAGCTCACATGTAGTTTTCAAACCGTGTAGACTGTCACCTGACTGGCATCAGTAAGCAAATATTCTTACACTTGGGTCAAGTATCTGAATAGTCACTTACTTACCTGTTCAATGAATTTAGCCACTAGAAGACAAGTTTGCCCTAAACTTAACCCTCTAGGAGATTTCACCTTCTAGAGTTAATTTACAGCTTAAAAACAAGCCCTTCAAAATGTTTCTGCTTACTGCTTTACTCAATTTAGAAAGTTCATTTAAATGAGAATTCTGCAAGTTTTATCTACCTTAAAGCTGGTTAAGTATTATTTCCATTACATGTATATATAATGTGACTGTTTGGTATTGTACATTATTATATAGTAATGTGGACAGTTTTGCATAAATATTCCCCGTAAGGTTATAAGTACTAATTCCCCCATGATTTCCTCCATTACGACTGCAACACTTTACTAACAAGGACAAAAGTATCTTAATTCCATGATTTACAAGGGAGGAAAATAAGATTTTTCAAGGCTAAAAATTAGAATCTATAAAATAAAAGGAAAATGTAACTAATAAATGTTATGTGTATGCAACAACGTAAAGATTAGTCCATGTAATTATAACACAACCAATGGAATTCAGCAAGTACTTTATTACTTAAAGTAGGAGGAACGTAAAGACAGATGGACAGTCTAAGTCCCAGCTCAGTCTCTTGTGAATGTAAATAAGTCATTTTAAATCCTTAATTCACCGATTCTATGTTCTCTCCTGCAAAGTGTCAGAATCACAATGCTTATCATGTAGAATGATTGTCATTTAAACAAACGTTTTGTAAATTCTAGAGTATATTCTAAATATGAGTTACATCAGATTGTACTTAACATGTAATATTTTCTAATAGGATAATAAAGATAAGACTGGAATAGAAAGCATGAAACCTTGGTTCAATAACCAGTCGTTTGTGCTACTTTGTCAAATTAATTAATATTTTTGAATGACAGCTTTAAGTGGGTTTGTGAGCTTTAAATAGGGTTGTGGTAGGAAGTAGGAAAAAGCAATCTTGGGTCTTTTCTAGCCCCAAAATACTTAAATTCTGTCATTTATAACTTTATTTTTAAAAGCAAGTCAGATGGTTTAATATTTATTTTATAGATTCATCCACTATATTCAAGAAAGTATATTAGAGACTTGTGCAAGATTCCATGACAAGTCAGCAGCTGTGTTGAGATAAGAAATTTATACTGGATCCTAAAATTTGTCGTCCTGCCTAGTGTTCCTTCTAATGCAACTCTCTGCCTTGATAGGAGTATTTGTAGTTACTATAGTCTAATTGAATCTGTTCATAGATCATTCTAGAAAATATTGATATGTTGGGCATACTTCCAGCCAACATTTTAGACCCTGTGCTAATGTATCAGAGTAACAAGAAACATAAGGCAAAGCTTCTGCCTTCAGAAAGCTCACAGCCTCACAGGGGACTTTACATGCTTCCATGTTTATTTTAGCTTGTGTGGCTAAACTCAGCAGTGCGCAACATGCTTTGAATAGTTAAAATTAGCTACTCTCAACATTAGCCACGTAGCACTTCCAATGAAAGGATAAGAAAAATTCATTGCTTTGCTCATTTAACAGTACGGCAAGGAAGGAGGAGGACAGAGATATATCATGTTGAAACAACAATGAAGAATCCCAATTATAGCAGGAATTTGTACATTAGACATGACATTTTAAAATCCTGTGCCTGATTATGTATACACATAACGAATATAAATCATGCTCTTCATACACATATTTAATCTTTAAGACAAACCTGTGGGAAAGATTTATCCTAGTATTACAAATGATGAATCTAATGTTCAGATATTAGGAAGCATAATTTTGCTATTTGTCTTCCTCATTAAATTGTGAATCCCTGGGCGGAAGCATGTGATAGTAGAATCAACTTATGCTGTATTATCTGTCCCATAAAAACTGTGTGTATTTGAACAAGTTACATAACCCTCCTAAATCTCAGTTTCTTTACCTATAAAGTGAAATTACGTGAAGGACATGTAAAGTCTTTAAGGGTGTGATACGTATTAGCTAAGTAATGAATGTTTCTTACATCATCATATATAGCAGATCCACAAATAGACTCTTTGTGATTGTGGAAGAGGGATGTCATCCAGTCATACTCTACAGGGGGACTTCTAATACAAATGGCTTCTTAGTAGCTGTAAAAAGTCAAACTCATTTACAAGTCCCTTGTAAAGTCATAAATTAAATATAAACTCCCTAATGATAAGGGCAAGTCATTTTAATAACTCAGTGAAATCTGAAGAGATTACTGCTTAAATACAGCTAAATATTAAAGCCTTCCACTTCAACAGATTTTTTTTAATAATTTAATTCTTCTCATCCTATTACTTTTTTTTACCCCTCCCCTCCTGATCCTATTACTTAAACACAAATAACATAGTTATACAGAAACAGTGGATGTTGAGTAGAACATAAACTAAAGCACAAAAATGAGAAATGTTTTTTACCCTGACTTTTGAACACTGGTCGAAACTAGTATGCAGTATGAAAACTTTCGCCCCTAAAAAAGAAAAAAATTACCTGTTCCCATATTGAAAATGGGGGAGGGAGAAGACATATACTTGCAAAGAAAGACCTCTGAGTTGATTAAAGCAGTATCACCAGAATAGTGCTTATAGAAGAGAGCATTCAGGCTCGTTTAATTTCCCTTCAGAACCAAAGCCACCAGTCATCAGCTCTATTGCAAATATATAACTGACGATCTCCTTTTCGCAGAGGAAAGACAAGTATTAACTGCTCTTCCAACCAAAGTTACTCTGATTTACAGAAATTATAAGCCTCTGGCCATAAAAACCAACAGAGCAACAAGTCTCTTTAGAAGGTAAAACACCTAGAAGACTGTGTTCCCATTAACCAGTGTTAGGGCTGGGTGCTGTGGCTCCTGATTAGAATCTCGGCACTTTGGGAGGCTGAGGCAAGTAATCTCTTGAGCCCAGGAGTTAGAGACCAGTTGGGCAACATGGCAAAACCCTGTCTCTACAAAAAAAATGTGTGTATACACACACACACACACACACACACATATGTATATATTTAAAGTAGCTGGGTGTAGTGGTAGTTGCAGTTACTCAGGCAACTGTGATGGAAGGATTGGTTGAACCGAGGAGGTCTAGGCTGCAGTGAGCAGTGATTGTGTCACGGCACTACAGCCTGGGTAACAGGATGAGACAACTGTCTAAAAAAAGGAGTTGAAGGTGCTCAAAACAGCTGTAATTGTGATGTGTAGATGCTAACCCAGCACTCTGAAAGGCTGAGACTCTTGAAGCACAGAGTAGGCACATGCTATGTGGGGGAAAGTGAGGAGTAGCTGGCTTGTCTGCCAATGCCAAAGCTGCATTTTAAGACCTGTATTCCAAACCTTTAAGAAAGGCTTTATTTTTAGCCTTCTCTTCCTTCATTTCCCTTACTATTCAATATCACAATTACAAAGATCAATCCTTAGTAGTTGATTGATTGTCATCATTGATCTTGTACACAGAAGGTGGGAAAAAAAACACACATAAGTCTAGCTTGGCATTTCAGCAAATTTCCTCCATTAAGTGTTTATATTGGCAGACCTAAAATTTATGTTCTTGGTTTGGAAACGATTCTGATTGGCATGGATTGCTGCTTTTTCCTCCCTGCTCACCCTTATAAATTTCTTAATTAGAACAATAGTAAAACAGAATTGAAGAAAAGAAGATACAACTTTCCAAATGCTGGAAGAAGAACGAAAATAAACCTTCACTAAGATCAATGTAAACTAACTCTACACTTCTGTAACCCTCCCAGAAATATCAGTAAATATTTTCATCCCAATTTATTTTCCCTTCTTTTCTAAAGGCTCAGTGTTTGTTTATCTACAGATATTTTTACTAGGGTACATTGGTTTTACAAGTTAAAACTGAAACCCTTTGGCTAAGGATGAAAAATAGTAGTACTACCATGCTCAGCTGATCAGTTTTTTGCTGTGCTAACTTAAATGGCAGCCCTGTGAAATAGCTTTTATTTTATGTAAGCTGCTTTTTATCAACAGCACCTTTCTCTGTTAAAAGAATTCTTTAAGTTTAGATCCAAAAAATGATGATTGATACTTTACTTTTCCTAATGTGGGTCCCAAAGGGGGCCACTAACATAAGTTTCAAATATTTGCTATTCTCATTCCTGCCAACCTCAGTTAAGCCTTCTATATGAGATGAAGACTTTTTTTTTTTAAGTCAATCATTATTCATTGAAAATTTTTATTGTTGTGTTAGGCACACTAGACACAAACTTTAAAAAGATGTGGGCACTGATTCTAAGGTGCTTATAAATAGTAAGGAAGACAGTCAAATAAATATAATGTAGTGCCATAAGAGAAAGTATAGGGCTATATTCGGGTTGTACAACTACCCAAGAAGAACAGTGATGAAATCAGTCGTCCATTGGTGGAGGTGTCAAATATGTTCAGGGAAGTATTACCAAAAAGGTAACACTAAAAGGATTTTGAAAAGTTAAGAATTCTTGGCTCTTTAAAGATCAGATAAGACCACTGCCAGGTCAGGGTTGCCTGCATGTATTTAAGTTTTTGTTTAAAAGAGCAACTATGCATTTGGGGTCATATTAAAAAAAAAAATTCTTGGCCAAACCAATGTGAATATTTTTTCCTTTATTTTCTTGTAGTAGTTTTACAGTTTCAGAACTTACATTTAAGTGTTTATCCCATTTTGATTTGAATTTTGTATATGGTATGAGATACAGTTCCGATTTCATTTTTCTTCATGTGGATATTGAGTTTCCCAACAAAATTGTGTTGAAGAGACTCCGTTTCTCATTGTGTTTTCTTGGCAATTTAATCAAATTTCAACTGACTGTAAATGTGCATATCTATTTCCAGGCTCTCTGTCTTGATCTGTTAGTTTACATTAAGGGTCCTCCCCCCTGGCCACAGATTACTACTTGTCCATGGACTTTTAGGGACTAGGCCACACAGCAAGAGGTGAGCAGCAGGCAAACAAGCATTACTGCCTGAGCTCCACCTCCTGCCAGATGTGTCACCACATGCATTAGATTCTCACAGGAGCAGGGCCCTGTTGTGAACTGAGCATGTGAGGGATCTAGGTTGGACACTTTTTATGAGATTCTAATGCCTGATGGTCTAAGGTGGAATAGTTTTACCCTGAAACCATCTTCACTCCCCTACCCCCTCTCCTTGCTGTCTGTGGAAAAATTGTCTTCCAGAAAACTAGCCTGCAGGCCAAAAAGGTTGGGGACTGCTGGTCTACATGACTATTTTTGTGTTGATACCATGATGTTTTGTTAACTATAGCTTTGTAGTAGTCTTGAAATTGAGAAGTTTAATGCCTCTAGCTTTGTTCTTTTACTCAAGATTACTTTGGCTATTCAGGTTCTTTTGTGATTATTTTTTTATTGCTGTGGGAAATAGCATTGGAATTTTGATAGAGATTGCATTGAATCTGTAGATAGCTTTGGATAGTACCGACACTTTAACAATATTCATTCTCTCAATCCATGAATGTGAGATACCCTTGCATTTATTTGTGTCTTTTTCTATTTCTTTAATCAATGTATTATAGTTGCAGTATACAGATACTTTACCTCATTAGATAAATTTATTCCTAAATCATTCTTTTGATGCTATTGTAAAAAGTATTGCCTTCTTTATTTGATTTTCTATAATTTGTTGTTAGCATATAGAAGTACTACTGATTTTTGTATGTTGATTTTGTATCTGCAACTTTACTAATTTATTAATCAGTTCTAACAGTTTTTGGTGGAGCCTTTTCAGTATTCTGAAAATAAGATCATGTAATCTATAAACAGATGCAATTTACATCTTTTACAATTTGAATGTATTTATTTCTTTTCCTTGCCTAGCCTGGCTGAGCTTTCCCAAACTATATTGAGTAGAAGTCAGAATTCTTGTCTTTTCCCCGATCTTAGATGAAAATAGTTTTTCATCATTGAGTGTGATGTTAGATTTGGGCTGGTCATACATGGCTTGATTATGTTGAGATGCATTTTTTTCTCTAATTGAGAATTTTAAATCATAAGAGAATGTTGAATTTTGTCAAATGCTTCGTATCTATCAATAGAATCACATGATTTTTATTCTTCATTCTATTAATGAAGTGTATCACATTTATTGATTTTTGTTTGTTGAGTCCTCATTGTGTCCCAGGTCTAAATCCCATCAGATCATGGTGAATTATCCTTTTAATGTGCTTTTGAATTTAGTTTGCTAGTTTTCTATTGAGGATTTTTACATCTTTATTTTTTGGTTATATTATGCCCTCTACTTCTCGTTTTCTTATCTGGCTTTGGTATGACGGTAATGTTAGTCTTATAAAATGAGTTGGCAAGCATTCCCTCCTCTTTAACGTTTGGAAGAGTTTGAGAAATATTGGGATTAATTATTCATTAAATGTTTGGTTGAATTCAACTTGAAGCCATCAAATCCTGGGCTTTTCTTTGTTGGGAAGTTTATAACTTTGGATTCAATCTTTTATTTTCTTTACCTCTAGATTCAATCTTTGTGTTAGTCAGGGTTCTCCAGAGGAACAATGAACAAGAGGGAGGGAAGGAAGGAGGGAGGGAGGGAGGCGGGGAGAGAGAGAGAGAGAGAGAGAGAGAGAGAGAGATGGGGATTTATAATGAGAATTAGCTCATGTAATTCTAGAGTCCAGAAAGTTCTACGATATGCTGTGTGCAAGGTGGAGAACTAGAAAAGCCCATGGTATAATTAAATGAGAGTCCAAAGGCCTGAGAACCAAGGGAACCAATACTGTAACTTTTAACTCAATTCAAAAGGCCTGAGAACTTGAGTGGGGTGGAGTGGTCACTGGTGTAAGTCCCAGAGTCTGAAGGCCTGAGAAGGTGGAACAATTACATTTGAAGACAGACAAAGATGAATGTCCTGGCTCCAGAAGAGTGAGCTTGCCCTTTTTCTACCTTTTCGTTCCATCCAGGTCCTCAATGGCCTGGATGATGCCCACTCACATTGGTAAATGCAGATCTTCTTTACTCACTCTACTGATTCAAATGCTAATCTCTTCTGGAAACTTCCTTAGAAACATGCCCAGTAATATTTTACCAGCCATCTGAGTATCTGTTAAGCCAGTCAAATTGACACATTAAATTTACCATCACAGTCTCGTTACTCATTATTGGTTTGTTCAAATTTTCTATTTCTTCATAATTCAGTCTCTCCAGAGCTGGAAGTCATCAAAGATTGAGTCAGGGATATAGAAGAAAAAGCTGAGAGGATAGAAGAACTAAAGAATGAGATAGGAAAGCAAAATAAATATGAGTCCACCTCCAGACAATCTGATCCAGTGATCATGTCCATTGAAGAGAAGATGAAGGCTGATGCTCTTTCCATATGTATTGGCAATGTGGACTATGGTGCAACTATAAAAGAGCTGGAAGGTCATTTTTATGGTTCTGGATTAGTTACCACAGGTTGACAAAATTAGTGGCTATTGCAAAAGGTTTACATATGTAGAGTTATCAGACAAAGCATCAGTGAGAACATCCCTGACTTTTGTTGAGTCACTATTTAAAGGAATACAAATCAAAGTTATCCCAACATTAATCCACAGACCAGATATTAACGCAACAGAATGGGATTTCTGATGATACTGCTATGTACCCGGACCACAAATTACAACAGTTCTGCCTCTCAATTTTACAGCAGGTTCAGGGGTTGTGCCTATACAGAGTAGCATAGAGCAACATCATAATATTTCCCTTTAAGAAATCCTACATTTTTTCCTGATCCAATTATTTGAAATTCGTAATTCTCCAAAAGTTGATACGTTTTGAGTGCTAATATGATGCCACAAGTGGAAAATTCCACACCTGACTTCATGTGACATGTCATAGTCAGGTACCCTCAAAACACTATTTTTTCACTGTGTTAATAGTCTATCATGTGTTTGCTGTTAGGCACTTTCATTAGAATGAATGTAAGAACATGATTGCTTATTGGTAGCCTGTGAATTCAGCCAAAATTGAGATATGATGGTGATGTTAGAAAACTACAGATTATCCTCATGAGTGGCTGAGATAGTGACACTTCGGCTTTCTGATGGTTCAATATACACAAATTTTGTTTCAAACTTTGCTTTCCAAAGTTGGAAAATGCATAATACTCTAGTCTCAAGCATTTTGGGAAAAGGGATTCTCAACCTGTATTGGGAGAGGGGGATTAAAAAAAGAAAAAAGAAGGGGAAAGGTTTAAAAAACAAAGTAAAAAATATTTCATGTCTCTGATTCTCAATCTTCTAACCTTTAATATGACAGTACCTACTTCAAAGCATCCTTGTTAAGATTAAGTAAGTTACTATATTAAAAATTCTTAGAACAATGCTTGGCACATTATGTAGACTCAGAAAATATTAGCTGTCATTGAAATAATATTTTTAAATTAAATGTGTATTATTTTTAAATATTTTAAATTAAAAAGAATACCTGACACCTCAGTGGCCCAATCTCACAATTTCAGTTAAATTTACCCTGGAATACTTTCAGTTTGAGACTAGTTATTTCAAAATCCAGTAAATAGCTTTAAAGAATGTAAAATGTTATCTGAATCTGGACATTACTATTTTAATTGCAACAGAATTTTCTCATGTGGGTTAAAAGGACAGTCAGCTTATATTTCCTGCTACTTTTTCATTTAACACACCTCTTATTTAAAGCAAGTGTGTTTTAGTTATATACTATTTTATCACGGTTCTTAGATGGTATCATTGGTGGCCACCACACCCAGTCTGCTTCATGGCTAAGTGTAGCCATATGCTTTGGCCAGTGGGATGCAAATACTGCTACTAGTTTCTGCCCTTGAAAGCATAGGAGCATAGGACGTTGCCTTTCTTGCTCCCTTCCTCCCTTCCTCCTTACTGATTGTTGGGACATGGCAGAAACTGTTCCATCTACCATGTATGTGTAAGTTAAAGCCAAAAGTGAACTACGGCAGAGCCACTTAGCCAAAAAATGTCTGCTCATCTGTGAATTGATATATGAAGAAAAAAAAAACTTTTATTCTTGTGTCTCTGTTATAATAGCTTAACCTGTATGTGGAGAAATATGTTTTTTTAAATTTTTGAGGAAAAAATTTACTCTCCATATTATGTGTAAATCTACATTAAATTGACATACTTTGAGATGTTTCTGTATATTAGTATTTCATGTCTTTTCACTACAAAATATTTGAAGCTTTTAACATAAGATTTAATGTCTGTCTTACCTGTAAAAAAGAAATGTTTCCTTGACAGTTTGAGAAGAGAATTTCAGTGATTATAGTCTTCTACCTCAACTACTGTTTGATTTTAGTTGTAGAGCATAAAACTATAAGCATCTATTGTAGCAATATTGTAACTGCATCAGATTGATATATCTCTACACTGTTTTTATGGGCTCCAGGAATAATGTGTCTGAAGTTTGAGAAATTTGAATATGTTCCTTCCTATCTGAGAGGTAAGTTTCTTCTGTCAGGGGAAAAAAAGATAACAATAAATTTTGTTTTCCCAGGAAGACAGAGTGAATGTTGCCAAAATCTAACTAAATATACTGTAGAGCTCTTCCTTAAGAGAAAGAAGAATTAGAAATATCATATGCAGTAAGTGAAATTAAGTGTGAGCATTTATACTCATCACAGGAACAATATCTTTCTAAACATAATCTTTCAGAAAATTCCCTCTCTAAAGCATCAGAGATAAGGTGCAATTTATATTCATACTTTTTCATCTCATTAGAATCTTTTGTGAGCAATCTTTTGCCTGGAGCATCTGTTTCTGCTTCTAGGAGTGGGGTTAGAAAGCAAAATTTAACTATTTGGGCTTTGGAAGTTGCATTAAAGCCAATATGGGCAAAGATCACTGCGGCCTTTCAATAAATTAACCAACTGAAGTGTTAATCTCACCTCTTACACTGTCGAGGAAGTAAGATGTTCATCCCTCAGGATTATAATTTAAGGGTGCTGTGGCTCACGCCTATGATCCCAGTACGTTGGTAGGTCGAGGTGGGTGGATCGCCTAAGGTCAGGAATTTTAGACTAGCCTGACCAACATGGTGAAGTCCCGTCTCTACTAAAAACATAAAAACTAGCCGGGCGTGGTGGTGGGTGACTGTAATCCTAGCTACTCGGGAGACTGAGGCAGGAGAATCCCTTGAATCCAGGAGACACAGGGTACCGTGAGCAGAAATCGCGCCATTGAGCTCCAGCCTGTGAAACCAGAGTGAAACTCTGTCTCAAAAACAAAACAAACAAACAAATAAAAAACTAAAATAGAAATAACTTAAGGCTTTCATGGGACAAGATTACAGTTTTCCTTATCAACTGAGTGCCCTGTCCACAAAAGAGAGATAAATATTTAAATGGGAAATACAGAATGTACCAAATTTAAAATAATACTAACTTATTTAACAAATTATTCAATAATTTATAGTTTCACCTAATGGAGAATTTACCCATCTCTCTCTCTATGAATCCAATGATAAAACGTTCCAGGTATAGCACAGTTTAAAGTCTCTGCACTCCGGGTTTCTTACAGTAGTATATCAGATTCTTACCATCTGAACACGTTGTGCCCTCTATAATAATATATGCTGCCTTTCAATTACTGGAATAAATATTTTTGAATTTTTTCTATAAGCCAAGTTCAATTGCCATATGCTGTAGTTTGTATGTTTGTATTGCCCTCAAAATTTATGACGAAACGTAATCCCCAAGGAAACAGTATTCAAAGGTGGGGCTTTTAGGAGGTGATTAGGTCGTGAAGGCTTCTCCCCTACGAATGGTATTAAAGCGTTTATAAAAGAGGCTTCACATAGCCTTTGGCTCTTTGCCCAGCTGTCCCTTCTGCTATGTGAGGACATAGCATTCATCCTTTCCTTAGGGTGTAGCCTTCAAAGTGCCATCTTGGAAGCAGAGAGACCTATCCATCGCCACACCCCAAATCCACTGGTACCTTGATTTTGAACTTCCAGCCTTCCAAAATGTAAGGAAAAAAAATACATGATCTTTGTAAATTACTCAGACTCGGGTATTTCATTATAGCAGCACAGAGTTAGAAACCATATAAATATAATTGCTCCCTCTCTGCCCACAGGAATACATTAAGACTTTCTGTTTTGAGTGTTTAAAGGTGATCCAATGACAATCTTTATTGAGAAAGTGCTTTGTTTTTCAGAAAGTTGTTAAGAGGGAAATTCATTTAAAATATCTTACCCATTTTTCTGTGTGCTTACTTAAGACATACCTAGGACATTATTGAACTTTTCTCTTGCTATCCTCTAGAGGAAATTTAAATTGCTAGCTAAAATGTCATTAGCAAACTACTCTGATGATCTGGATGAATAACTGAATAAATGAACAGATAAATTGATCAGAAGATTAACAGATACTCAAGTGTGGTTTAAAAAAATACCATCAGACATTATTGGAATGTTAGGTAATTATTTAAAGATGAAAATAAGTCATTTATATTTTGTATATAGACTCTTAACTAACTATATTCAGTATTTCTATTCATATCATTACTAATAACTGATGATAATTTAAGGTTTGAGATTGTTATTTATAGTCTTCTACATAAATAAAGTGCTTAATTAAACTTCTGGTCTTACAATTAACCCCTACAAACATTGGCCCCATGGTATTGTAAAACAGTTGCCACTTCAGAATTTTTAAAAAGTGTCATCCCATAGAAAAAAGTAACTGCCTTATTTGAGTTAAATTAAGGCTCTTAGAATCAAATCCTAGGTATGCCACACAGTTTCAGTAAGAGTGCAGCATGAGGTCACAGGAAGAACAGAATATACAAGTAATTGTCCAAGAAATAAAGAGAGTCTATAGTTGTCTGTCCTGGGGAAAGTCACCTTTACATTCATTTTCTTTATAACTATAACCTATAGGAAGCCACAAACTATAAAAAGTAAGTCTTGTTTATTGTAGGGACTCAAGATGTAACAATGGAAGGATGTGTGCATCTGAGATCCTTTAATATAAGGATTTATAACATTTTAAGCCATATTTGCTTTTTGTAATAAGACTTTCACTCTAAAGACTGAGAAAGAAGGGGCTAATATATCCTGCATATAGGCATAAAATAAGATCTGAATGTCAGATATTTCTTCCTAACTCTCATTATTAGGATCTTTTTGGCTTCTGCTTACACTAGTTTGGTTTATCAGCTTGGCCCCGCTAAGCTATCCCAGCACCACACGGTATCAAGCAGATATGAGTCTCTGTCCAAATTTTTACTGAAAATGAAAAACAGGTAAAAAAAAAAAAACAAAAAAACGCACCTCCTTTTTTATTTTTAATTTTTGGAGACAGAGTCTCACTCTACCCAGGCTGCAGTGCATTGCTGTAATCTCAGCTCACTGTAACCTCCACCTCTGGGTTCATGCAATTCTCATGCCTCAGCCTCCCAAGTAGCTGGGATTACAGGTGTGTGCCATCATGCCCAGCTAATTTTTGTATTTTTAGTAGAGATGGGGTTTCGCTGTGTTGGCCATGCTGGTCTCGAACTTCTAACCTCAAGTGATCTGCTCGCCTCAGCCTCCCAAAGTGCTGAGATTACAGGCCTGAGCCACTACACCCAAACAAACAAACAAACAAAAAAACAGCTTCTGATATAAAGCCTTTATGTGTGACAGTCTGAGGGTACATTCAGGGCTATTGTTCAGGTCATGGGCAGTGGTAAGGCCAAACTGTTTTTATGGCTGTTGTCCATTCTGATTACTCAGACTCTCTTCATTGATGATTTTCCATGCCATATGAGTTGTTAAATGTTTTAAATATCCATGCTGGTTGTAGTAGGATGGGAGTAAAGATAGAGATCTTTAACAGTTTACAAATACCAACAGCTTCTAAAAGCTGTCTCAAAAGCTCTTTAGCCATTCCACCATTTTAGTTCACCCACCCCATTCTTTAGCCTTTCAAACTATTTTTGATTCTTCTCTCCTTCACCCTTATGTTCTGAACATTTATAATGTTGAAAAGTTTTAGCCCTCTCTCTTACTTGCTGATTTTTCTCAACTCATGCCTTAGGGTTTCAACTTGTACCCCCAAAAGTTTACACTTTTATTTTCTTAAAAACAGAGACAAGTACTTCCTAAGAGAAGTAGTGGTATAGGATCATATTTTGTTTATTTTTTGTTTAAGTAGACTGTTTTCTTAGAGCATTTCTATGTTCACAGCAAAAGTAAGTGGAAGGTACAGGAGTACTAACTTACTTCCTGTGGTGTAAATTAGTCTGGTTCCACTTCTGGTTCCACTTCCTGTGAAACCAGAGTGGTGCATTTCTAAGAAGCTGTGAGCCACATTTGACACATGCTTCTTATCCCAGGTGAGTAGTTTACATTAGGGTTCACTCTTGGTGATGTACATTCTGTGGGTTTTGACAAATGTAAAATGACATCTGTCCACCATGACAGAGTAGTTTTAATCATGCAGAGTAGTTTTAATGCTTTAAAAATATTCCGTACTGGAGCTGTTCATTCCTCTCTGCCTTCAAGCCCTGGCAACCGTTGATCATTTTATTGTTTCCACAGTTTTGCCTTTTCCAGAATGTATTATACATGGAATCATATAGTATATAGGATTTTCTGATTAACTTGTTTTGTCTTAGTCATATTCATTTAAGACTTGATAGCTTATTTCTTGTTAACAATGAATAATAATCCATTATCTGGATATACTTCAATTTATTTACCAGTTCACTTATGAAATGACATCTTGGTGGCTTCCACAGGGTGTTAGTTACAAACAAAGTTATTATAAACAGCTGTTACAGATTTTTACATTGATGTGTCTCTAACTCATTTAGGTAAATATCAAGGAGCATAATTGATTAATTACATGGTAAGAGTACATGTAGTTTTGTAACAAATGACAAACTATCTTCCAAAGTGACTATGCCATTTCTTACTTCTATCAGCAACGATTGAAATAACTCCTGTTGCTTCACTTTCTTACCAGCATTCAGTGTTCTAGATTTTGGGCATTGTAAAAGGTGTGTAGTGGTATCCCATTGTTGTTTTACTTTGTAATTCCCTAATGACGTATTACTTTGAACATTTTTCATATGCTTACTTGTCATCTGTATATCTTCTTTAGTTAATTCTTTTCAGATTTTTTTCTGTTTTTTTAATTGGGCTTTTTTATTATTGAATCTTAAGTGTTCTTTGTACATTTTGGATGACAGTCCCTTCATAAGATACATTTTTGCAAATATTTTCTTCCAGCCTGTGGTTTATATTCTCACTTTCCTGAAAGTGTCTTTCATAGGTTTTTCATTCTGTTATGGTTGTATTATAGTATCTGTAATGGGAATTAGAGACGCTGAAAGAAGTTTAATAGATTACTTCTAAGCTGCCTTCCCACTCTTAATTCCTTAAGAAGTATATTTTTATACTTAAGAAGGATATTTTTCAAGTGGCATTTTGACATTGTAACCTGTCACAAGGTATGATTATGAATAAAAGCTAGCAAACTCATTTAGAAATATTCAGTAGCCTATTTTAAAAAGATTTTGTTTTAGCTAATGTTGATAAAGCAAAATGAAATGAAATATCCCTCCCCAGTATATTAATTATTACTGTATCCTTGCATACAATTAACTATAAAGTAGTTAAGTTGACAAACAAGAAGAGTCTGGGCTAAAGAAAGCCTACATTTGACAACTCATTATTTTTTCAGGTTGTCTATTAAAGTGTGAGAAACAAGACAACTATGAATAAAATCAGATTGTCCTGTTCAGTTTCCTAAACATTTCATTTTTGGTGAGAAAGTATTGTCTATATCTAAAAACAGCAGAACAAGACTTGTAAAGATAGCTTGGGAAAGAAAGATCAGAAGAAAAGTTATAATCATTTATGTTTTTTTTTTTTTTAAGTAAGATCTCTACCTATGCTTTTTTATAGGTCCCTTATAAGCATGTGATTGCGGTCCAGAGGTATAGTCACATCAGTTGTGTATTATTTGCATAGATTAGCATAGCCTTTTCACAGACAGTTTTCTATTATTTTCCTGCCAGTATAAATACCAAAGAGTATTAAAGTAAAAAGAGGTTTCAGGAAAGGTAGATTGGATCTGTCACAAATTGAAGCACAATGAGTAAGCTGACGAGACTTTTCTCTGCTAAGATCGCCAGAAATCAGAGTTGTCTCATTAAATACACACTGAAAGGATGGAATGATTTCCAGACTTGCTGTGGTAAGACCTTTGAACATTTACAAAGACGCTTAGGTAAATTTTAGCCTTGTTGCCCATTGTCAAGGTATTTAAACTTTACAGTTTTGCAGGTCTTATAGATGTACTTTTACTAACTCTTTCAAGCATATTCTTGTTATGTAAGAAAGAAATGATGCTTAAATACCAATTATACAAGAATGAGTGTTTTTTTTATAAAGGAAATTTGGAATGATATGAGTCATATATTATATAAAAAGAAGAAATAATAACTTTTTAAAAATTCTAAAACTTAATGTAGCCAGAAGTAACATAGAAAACAATAGAGGGTTTTTTTTTCTTTTTTCTGAGACATATGTGACTAAAACAATATGTGCTAATACCAAACTTTCTGGCAATAACGTTTTTTAAATGTGTATCACATTTATCAGAATATTTGTGGTTTTCTAGGTTGTCATAACAAATTAGCACAAACTGGATGAATTAAAAAGTCTCAGATCAAGGAGTCATAAGGGTATTGTTGTCTCTGAAGGCACTAGGGCAAAATGTGACCCATTCCTTTCTCTTAGGTTCTGGTATTGTCAACAATCCTTGATACATTTTCACTTATACATGCATCACTTCAGTCTCTTCCTTCATCTTCACATGGGGTTCTTTCTTTGTGGCTCTGTTGCTATATTTTCTCTCCTTATAAGGACCTACACTACAAGTGCCCCCACCCTAATTAATTATGGTTTCATTTTAACTTGATTATATCTACAAACACCTCTTCCTTCATCGTCACATGAAGTTCTTTCTGTGTACCTCTGTCTCTTTCTACGTTTTGTCTCCTTATTAGGACCCGTACTATAACACCCCCACCCTTATTAAGTATGACCTCATTTTAATTTGATTATATCTACAAAGACCTTATTTCCAAATAAGGTCATATTCTGAGGTTTCAAGAAGAACGTGAATTTTGGGGATGGCATTACTCAACCCAATACACAATATGATATGTAAACTTTGGATACAGAACAATCTGAACTTGGGTTCCAACTCTACTACTTAGTAGCTGTGTAATCTATGACAAGTTAATTAGTCATTCTGGTTATATATTAGTCACTTTATACATACAGGTATGATAACTCCCACTTTACTAATTTGTTTTAAAGTTTAGAAATGATATTTGTGAATTACCAAAAAAGTGTCTGCTACACAGAAGGTTCTAAAAATGGTAACTGTTATTATTTTATGATTCTTATACAGATTACAGCAGCTGTCTTTTTTTAAAATAAACATTTAGCTTAATTGTAGAAGCAGTATTTTAGAAAGGAAATACTGATCTTTACCAAAATGTATGGACAGTTTAGTGAAAGTGTTGCCATACTATTGCTTTGATGTTAAGATATAATAACTTAACCTTTAGCTTTGCTAGCATTATACTTCTCCAAGTCCAGCCATCTTTCTGACTATTAGATAGAAAAACAGCATCCTCAGGGTTGACTTTAATGACAATATTGTGGTTCATACCACTTCAAACCGTCCCATTTTTTGCTTCTTATTAGTACCATTTTTTTCTTTGATCAACCAATCAACAGCTATTTATAACCTATATGAAAAGTATTACATTATTAATTATTAATAACAGAAGTATTATATGATCCTGCTCACAAAGAACTTTTGTCAGAACAGACTACATGTAACATATAAAGCATTATTAAGAAAATTAATTGAAATTTAGTAAGAAATCTTCCTTTTTAGCAAATATTATTCAAATCTTTAAAATGGGCCAGGCAGTACACAGAGTATGCAAAGATGATTGAAATGATTTGTTCTTCAAGATGTTCTCAGAGCAATGAGAGACATGAATGAAAAGATAATTTTCATAGAATGTGGTAAATTTAATTATAATCATAGAAGAGTGCTGTATAACACAGAGAATACTTAAAAGAGAATGGGTTCAGGGCTTCTAGGAGAAGGCGACATAAATTGTCTACTAAATGACTAGGAGGAGAAAGTATATTGGAGAAAGAACAGAAGACAGGATAAAGAATTTTGAGGAAGAGGAAATAGTATTTGTGAGAAAATGTACAGGCGCAAAAATTATGCGAGCATTTTGAAGTTATTCATAATTCATAGTATAAGATTAAAAGGCACTATTGAGAAAGAATATGTAATAAATCTGGAGTAAAATGTAGGAGCAGGTCTTAAAACAGTTTTACTCTATGGTAGTCTGTTCCGTATTACCTGTGTGGAGAAACAGAATTGCAGTAGCGTTCCAGAAGAATTGGATGAAGGCTGGAGAACTGAGGAAATTAACACCTACTAGCTTTCTATTTTATGTAGGTACAAGTTGCTTTTATATGAGTTGTCTCATGCAATCCACATAGCAACTCCGTAAGGTGGGTATTATCTCTGTTATGCAGAAGAAAAAAGTAGATCAAAGCTGTTAAGAAATTTGCCCTAGGTTACACAACAGATAAAAGGCAATGTCTGGATTTTTTCAAAATGATGACATCATGAGGGGAAGGTGTGTGTTATGGCTGAGCATAAGTCCTGTGAAGAAACACAAGAAATTTTTAGAAAGAAATTCAGGTGATAGATTTGTGAAAAAGTACCTTTTCTCATAGTACTTACGTTCAGCCATAACATATACCTTCCCCTCATGATGTCAGTATTTTAAACAAATTCAGACATTGCCATTTCTCTGCGGAAATAAATCTGTATTATATAGAGGGCAATGAAATCATGAAAGCATGTCAACTAAAGCCCACCAGCACAGATTCAAAGAGGGTAAAAATTAATAGGAAGCCAGTGAAATGATTAACATCAATTTTAGGTTTGTTTTAGCTCCTTGAGATGTGACCCCAAGAATTTAGCAAAGAAATGGCTGTATTCATTGGGTATGAAGTGATGACTCCAGATCTGGGATCAGATGAGGAATGCTATGGGTAGGATGTTTGTTGGTAGTCAGATGAAGAAAGATTGCATAAGAGGCCTGTAATCCCAGCACTTTGGGAGGCCGAGGCAGGCAGATCACCTGAGGTCAGGAGTTGGAGATCAGCCTTGCCTCCAACCCTGTCTCTGTCAAAAATACAAAAATTAGCCGGGCATGGTGGCACAAGCCTGTAGTCCCAGCTACTCAGGAGGCTGAGGAAGGAGGCTGGCTTGAACCGGGGAGGTGGAGGTTGCAGTAAGCTGACATCATGCTGCTGCACTCCAGCCTGGGCAACAAGAGCAAAACTCTATCTCAAAAAAAAAGCATAAGAAAAAGAAAAAAGGAAGAAAGGAAGGGAAGGGGAGAGCAAAAGAAAGAAAAGAAAGAAAGCATTTAAAAGAAAGAAAACTTAGTAATGAAAAAAGTATTTAAGTTCAAAATTGGTTGGCTATTGGAACAAGAAGAAAACCTGAAATATTTCTAGCCCCATAGGGTAACCAAGGCCTTAGTGATATAACTGGCAGAGAAACTGTAGCAGAGGAGTGGAATTTAGTGAAGCCTTTAGGGTTGGAGTAAGAGGATACTTCAGTTTCAGACACATGGAGGTTGAAATGACAGTGAGATATCTAAACAGCACATCTGTTAGTCTCTAGATACTGCCCAGGAACCAGAATATGTATTAGTGAGAGGAAACATGTACTTGGGATTATGTCTCCTTTTTTCTCCAGTCATTTTTCAGTATTTGGAAATCCTAACAGAATCATGCTTAAATAAACAGGTTGTTTGAAGTGTCAGATGAGTCTGGTTTATTTTTCTTAAGGGTTGGTTAAAACAGAAAGTGTATTTGAAAAACATGGATTTTTGTTCTGTGACCTGTGTCAGAGAACTGTCTCAATTATGCTAATTCTGAAGTCCCTTTTGGAGGAACATTTGAGAGGATTTGGGGGACATGGGCTACAAGCTGGGTTACTTTATCTGTCTATATGGTGACTTGAGAGAATAATTTCAAAATAGGATATATATATATATATATATATATATATACTAAAACTGGACAGTGGTGATGATTGTACAACTCTGTACATTAACTAAAAATCATTAAATCATACACTTTGGGTGAATTTTATGGTAAGTCTTATACATCCATGAAACAGTTAAAGAATAAAATAATAAATGCTATGTTTTCATTTTTTTCTAAAGAAGACCTATGGATTAGTTCTGGATAAATGACATCCTAAATGACTTGATTTTTTTAAATGCTGCCTAAGAAAATTCCAATTTATATACAGAAAAAGTATGGTATACTCATGAATACTGACTCTCTTAAAGTAATACATTTAGTAACAGCTTTGGTTATTTTATCTTACACTGTTTTTCTTGTCATACTCCAAATTATGCCTGGTTCATATAAAAATTCAAATTATGGCCAGGCGTGGTGGCTCATGCCTGTAGTCGTAGTACTTTGGGAGGCTGAGGTGGGTGGATCACCTAAGGTTAGGAGTTCGAGACCAGCCTGGCCAACATGGTGAAACCCTGTCTCTACTAAAAATTCAAAACTTAGCTGAGTGTGGTGGTGCACACCTGTAATTTCTGCTACTCGGGAGGCTGAGGCAGGAAAATTGCTTGAACCTAGGGGTCAGAGGTTGCAGTGAGCTGAGATTGCACCTCTTCAGCCTGGGTGAAACAATGAAACTTAGCCTCAAAAAAAACCACACTAAATTATAATTTAAGAATAAATAGTAATAGTTTTTCTTATCATGTTGACTGCAGGTTGGCACCAGACATCTGAGAACATCACTGTACATAATTTTTTCTGTTTCCAATTAAGTTTCAAAAGAGAAAAATAAATGTTTTCTTTGATGTGGGTTTTTTTAATTGTAAACTCTTAATTGTCTCATAGTTCTTGAATTCATTAACAAAGAACTGTATTGGGGGCTCTGATGAAAGATGAGTGAAAAATGATTCATGTTCTCAGTGGACTTTCTTGTAGGACATGGATGATACATGTGTGGAAGATAACTATAATTTGGGTAAAAAGAGATAAGAACAGTAATAATAGTATTTTAAGGCTATTCAGAGTTGAAGGAGATTGCTTTTAGTTACATGGGTCACAATAAATCTTTAGGCAAAGATTCTATGTAAATTAAAAAATGGAAATACCAGTTGTGTTTGTTCTCATTTGTTTATTCACTGAGACAGGAAGGAAACCATTCTTGAAATAAATTCTCCAAATGTAATGCCTATATCCCTACAGTACACAAATACTTTCAAAGTGGTAGACAGAGAGTTTTAAAGGCAATAATATTCCAGATCCTTAAGATTTTTATGAATCATTTTCTATAATTGATCTTCATGGAAACACTTCTGATATAAAAGCTTCATGCATTCCACATTGAGTCTCCCTATCACAGTCTTTCAGTAAGCACATGCAGCTATGGCATCCTTATTTGATAGCCCCAATCTAGGCCAGTGTTTTCTAAATTTTATTCATTCATGTATCACTGCTACAATTTTCCGTATCTCTATATCACAACATAACACGTTTTCTGATTTCTGTCACATTCAAACAGTTTATCTTTATCAACAATGGTTTCTCTGAATTTTTCATCGTATTTACTTAAATGTATTTATATTAATTTGAATTATTGTATATTGGTTTTTTACTTGACAGATACAGAATATAATAATATACATAAATATATTTCCTTTATCAAGGAAAACACACAGTAGTCCGTCCTTGATCAAACAGAGATGCAACACGCGAGAGTGGAAAACAGTGAAAACACCAAACAAAAGGATAATCATAAATACCAATGTGGATGGTAGACAGTAAAAATTCTGAATCATGTGATCTGTAACTCACTTGATTTTAGCAATTTGTCTTTTTAATATCAAAAGAGAATTAATTTGTTCGCTGATAAATTTATAACAATAATTTTGATTATGGATAACTGTAGTTTTGGAATATAACTCAGAAGAATTTTAAAGTATTAAGCTTTTTCTCAACAACGCTTTTTCTATTCCCATCTACTCTGTATATGAACAAGATTTTTAATGCATATAGTTAAAAACTAGAAAATAGCTACACCCACCTCATTAAGAGACATAGTTCTAATAAAACTTTACATTGAACTTAAACATATTTGTTATATATTTATTTCATTTAAGCAGCTGTATACAAAAAAAGAGTATATTGACAACTTACTCCTAAACAAAAAGGTTTTTAGAGTCTTGTGATTTGCATTTTACAAATTAGTTTATATGAATTTTTGGTGCATAAAAATAGAACAACCATATAAAATCTGAAGCATAATGATATATTACATTGAAAAAAATTCTATGGGCAAAATGGAATAAGAATGTTAGTTCACTGAGATAAAGGAACAGTATGAAACTTCTGACTGCTAAAAAAGAGCTTGTTCACGTATTGTTAAAATGAATGATTTTGGGTTTCAAATAAAAATGATATTTTTATTCTATTGTTTTTTTTTCAAAGGAGTGATACAATAGTATACTAGAAATGATATTAGCAATCATTTAAATTTATGTTGTAAAAATTTAGGTATCAAACTATATGTGATGTTATATATTATTTAAAAAATTTATGGACTGCATGAACCAAAAAGTTCAAAGACAACTGTTTGAGATCAAAGGTCTGGGTGTACAAAAACCTTAAAAAATTTGGATGTATCTAGTAGTTCAGTTATCTGATGAGAAGGACAAGACTTGGAACATAAGTTTGAAAAGACTGAGGCACTCCTAGAATGCTAAGGCTTTGTTGTCTAGGCTTATCCTACCAAATAGGAAAACAAGTTGAGTGACTTACATAAATTAACATTCTCTCCTAGTCAGCCACATTAAAAAAATAAACACATGAAATTAATTTTTTTTTAAATGTTGACTGCAGTACATTCAAAATCTTATTTAACATATAATCAATATAAAAATACAGTTTGGAATCTGGTGTATATTTTACATCTATAGATCATCTCACCTTGGACTATCCAGATTTCCAGTGCCTAATAAACACATGTGGCTGTGGCATCCTTATTTGATAGCTCAAGTCTAGGCCAGTGTTTCCTAAATTTTATTAACTCATTTACCACTGCTGTAATTTTCCTCATCTCTGTATCACATCGTAAATAATAAATTTTCTGATATCTGTCATAGTCACATATTGTATCTACTCTATCAACAATTTTCTCTGAATTTTTCATCCTTTTTTCTTAAATTTATATTAATTTGGAAAGTGTAACAGTTTTTCACTTCTCAGATACAGAAGATAATGACATGAATAAATAGAATGTAAAATATTATTGCATATTAGATAGATACACTTTGGCACAAGAAACTGAGCCTGAGGCCAGATTCTCTGTTAGAAAGACTAAGAAGCAGGTGTTTAAGCAGGATGTAAAGTATGTGAAAGTTGTTTTCCTTAAAATAATTGGGATTAAAGAAAAAAAAGTAAATACTTTTTACTATATTATTTACTCTGAAGTTCACCTGAAAGCAAATATATACCATCAGCATCATGCGTTTCATACTGAGATGTAGTCACTGGGGAACATTTGCAGGTCTTTAGCAGGGCTCATAAGACAGAACTATATTTCATAACTCCATCAAGCTAATCTATAGTAGAAGAATTTGATTTGATATAGAAGATTAAAAACTCAGCACATTAATTTCTGTGACCTTCTTACAATTTATATATTTCTTTGTGCTGCTAAACTTAATCAATTTTATTTGAGTCACCCAGACATATCTAACTTTTTTTTTGAGTTCAGTTGTCATGTTTCTTTCTTTATATATATACATATAAAATTTTATTGTATTTTAGCTTTTGGGGTACATGTGAAGAACAGGTAAGATTGTTGCATAGGTACACACATGGCAGTGTGGTTTGCTACCTTCCTCCCCTCACCTATATCTGGCATTTCTCCCCATGTTATCCCTCCCCAACTCCCATCCCCCACTGGCTGTCCCTCCCCTAGCTCTCCCCAACAGACCCCAGTGTGTGATGCTCCCCTCCCTGTGTACATGTGTTCTCATTGTTCAACACCCGCCTATGAGTGAGAACATGCAGTGCTTGATTTTCTGTTCTTGTGTCAGCTTGCTGAGAATGATGGTTTCCAGGTTTATCCATGTCCCTACAAAGGACACAAACTCATCGTTTTTTATGGCTGCATAGTATTCCATGGTGTATATGTGCCACATTTTCTCTGTCCAGTCCATAATCGATGGGCATTTGGGTTAGTTCTAAGTTTTTGCTATTGTAAACAGTGCTGCAGTGAACATTTATGTGCATGTGTCATTATAACAGAATGATTTATAATCCTTTGGATATATACCAAGTAAATGGATTGCTGGGTAAATGGAATTTCTATTTGGTCCTTGAGGAATCGCCACACCGTCTTCCCCAATGGTTGAACTAATTTACACTCCCACCAGCAGTGTAAAAGTGTTTATATTTCTCCACATCCTCTCCAGCATCTGTTGTCTCCAGATATTTTAATGATCACCATTCTAACTGGCATGAGATGGTATCTCAATGTAGTTTTGATTTGCATTTCTCTAATGACCAGTGACGAGCATTTTTTCATGTTCGTTGGCCTCATATATGTCTTCTTTTGTAAAGCGTCTGTTTATAGCCTTCGTACACGTTTGAATGGGCTTGTTTGTTCTTTTCTTGTATATCTGTTTTAGTTCTTTGTGGATTCTGGATATTAGCCCTTTGTCAGTTGGGTAGATTGCAAAAATTTTTTCCCAGTCTTTTGGTTGTGGATTCACTCTAACGACTGTTTCTTTTGCTGTGCAGAAGCTCTGGAGTTTGATTAGGTCACATTTGTCTATTTTGGCTTTTGTTGCCAATGCTTCTGGTGTTTTAGTCATGAAGTCCTTGCCTATGCCCTGAATGATTTTGCCTAGATTTTCTTCTAGGATTTTTATAGTGTTAGGTCTTATGTTTAAGTCTTTAATCCATCTGGAGTTAATTTTAGTGTAAGATGTCAGGAAGGGGTCCAGTTTCTGCTTTCTCCTCATGGCTAGCCAGATTTCCCAACACCATTTATTAAACAGGGAATCCTTTCCCTATTGCTAGTTTTTGTCAAGTTTGTCAAAGAGCAAATGGTTGTAGATGTGTGGCATTGCCTCCGAGGCCTCTGTTCTGTTCCATTGGTCTGTATCTCTGTTTTGGTACCAGTACCATGCTGTTTTGATTACTGTAGCCTTGTAGTATAGTTTGAAGTCAGGCAGTGTGATGCCTCCAGCTTTGTTCTTTTTGCTTAGAATTGACTTGGCTATGCGGGTTCTCTTTTGGTTCCATATGAAGTTTAAGGTGGTTTATTCCAGTTCTGTGAAGAAGGTCATTGGTAGCTTGATGAGGATAGCATTGAATCTGTAAATTACTTTGGACAGTATGGCCATTTTCACAATATTGATTCTTCCTAACCATGAGCATGGAATGTTTCTTCATCTGTTTGTGTCCTCTCTTATTTCACTGAGCAGTGGTTTGTAGTTCTCCTCAAAGAGGTCCTTTACATTCTTTGTTAGTTGTATTCCTAGGTATTTTATTCTCTTTGTAGCAATTGTGAATGGCAGTTCATTCTTGATTTGGCTCTCTTTAAGTCTGTTATTGGTGTATAGGA